>PISX010004036.1:0-127434 GCA_004024625.1 Mellivora capensis
AGCTTGGTTCTCCTCCAGTGCCTCCTCTTGGAGTTGTACCTGATTTTATTACCAGTTTTCATCCGAATCCACTGGGGAATGGGACGATTCTGCTTTTGTTTCTTGGCCAGGAATCGCTTGATCCTGAAAGTCTTGTGAGAAGACATGGTCAATAACAGTGAGCAGCACAGAAAAGGATGGCGGCGAGAAAGAGAAAGCAAGAACAGTAATATTTTGAAAGGAATCTTTTTTTTTCTTTTTTTCATGAGTTATAGGTCTCAACAGTGGACTTAATCTATTCAATAAAGCATATTATAAATGGATGTGTTGTCATCTAGGCTTTGTTGTTCCATTTGTAGAACACAGAGTAGATTTAGCATAATTTTTAAAGACCAGGAATTTTTGGAATGCTAGATGAATAGGCTTGAACTTCAAGTCATCAGCTACATTAGCCCCTAGCAAGACAATCAACTTGCTTTTGAAACTTCGAAGCCAGTGATTGACTTCTCCTTTCTAGCTATGAAACTCCTAGATGGCATCTTCTTCCAATAAAGGGCTGCTTTGACTGCACAAAACATCAGTTGTTTAATGTAGCCCCCTTCATTAACGGTCTCAGTTAGATCTTCTGGAGAACTTGCTACAGCTCCTACTTTAGTACTTACTGCTTCACCTTGCACTTTGATGTTATAAAGGTTTGTTTGTTTGTTTTTTTTCCCACAAACTCATGAACCAACCTCTGCTAGCTTCAGACTTTTCTTCAGCTTCCTCACCTCTCTCAGCCTTTGAGCCTTGCTCTGGATTAGGCTTGGGCTTTAAGGGAATGTGGTGACTGATTTGATCTTCTCTCCAGACCACAAAACCTTTCCATATCAGCAATAAGGCTGTTTGCTTTTTATCATTTGTGTGTTCACTAGAGTAGCATTTTTAATTTCTTTCAAGAACTTTTCCATTGCATTCACAACCTGACTGATTGGTGCAAGAGGCCTACCTTTTGGTTTCTCTTAGCTTTCAACATGCCTTCCTCACTAAGCTTTTTCATTTCTAGCTTTTGATTTAAAGTGAAAGACATGCCGCTCTTCCTTTGACTTGAATACTTAGAGGCCATTCCAGGGCTATTAACTGGCCTAATTTTAATCTTCTTGTCTCTTGGGAAATAAGGAGGCCCAAAGAGATGGAGAGGCCTGGGAGAATGACTGGCTGGTAATCAGAACACATATATTTATATTAAGTTCATTTATATGGGTGTGGCTTGGGCATCCAAGACAATTAAAATAGTAACATTAGGGATCACTAATCACAGATCAACATAACAAATGTATTAATAATGAAAAAGTTTGAAATGTTCTCAGTATTACAAAGATGTGACATAGAGACACATAGTAAACAAAGGTTGTTGGAAAATTGGTGTTGATAGTTTTGGTTGACACAGAATAGTCACAAATCTTCAGTTTGTAAAAAAGCACAGTATCTGCGAAGCACAATAAAGCAGAGTGCAATGAAACAAGATATATCTGTAATTGTTCTTTATGATAGTAAAATGATTTTAAGAGTGATATTCATGACTTAGCAAGGTCTGAGGGAAGAGTTGAATATGTGTGAATCAGAAGATTATGGATCGAGGTCCTACAAGTTAAAGGATTGAAGTGGCTAGATTTTTTGGACCTATAGAGACATAGAAAGATGAAGTTCATATATAAAAAATATTTTTAACCACAACTTACTCTGTGTATTTTTAAAGAAAGAATAATGGATATTAAAATGAATTCTAGTTGCAGGATATACCAAGATTTGCTGTGGTTTCTCTGAGTTAGATTACATCTTAAATACATTAATTATGGTGCAGTAGAAATTTGAAAGTATCAAATGAAAGAAAAACTCTTTAATTCCCTATCAAAGTTGATGCCCAACCAAAATCTGAATATTGGCCATAAAATCTTCCATCCTCCATAGACAGTGATTGTCTTTCATCATCAGGTATCACTTCTTCTATGTAACTGCAGGCAAATGATGGTAAAAATATTCCCTAAGGCTTTGAATTGGCCTTATGATGGAGGCTGGCCAAGCAAAACTAGCGCTGAGCATCCCCAAAACTGAAGAAGTATTTTGAGTTCCCCCACCTACTTAAAAACTATTTTAGAGAACAGAGCATTTTTTCATTGTAAAATTTATATTTAAAGGTTTTGGAAGAATCCTATTGATGTTTCCCTTGGAAAGTAAAGTGACACACCTTTTCCTTAAAACTGGCCAGCCAAACATCAAAATGGCAAATGAAGAGTATTATTCAGCAAAGTGATTATTCAACAAAGGAACTTTAAACTACAGGACTGCATAGATAGTTCATTCTCCCTCATGGCAGCCCTGAATCTATGTTCCTAGGAAGGATACTGCTTCTTAAGAATACACCTCAAAAATGAGGTCACAATCCACTTAAAACTCAACTTCCCTGAAAAACAAAAGATTGTTTATATGGCAGGCATGCGGTTGTCCTGGCTTCGTGGACTTTTTCCAAGTTCTGTCATCATTGGGTCTAATAAAGATTAACAAGCTTCTGAAAACATGGTCAAAAAATATGAAGAGAATATTTGAGGTCAAAAGAAATAGAAATATTACAATGATACAATCTCTTGTACTGACACTAAAAAACAATAACATGTGTAAGTTAGGGTATAGGACAAAAGTAAGGTTGGGGTGTAAATTTTGGCACTATATTTGGAGGGCAATTTGCCTATATGAATCAAAAATTCTAAAAATCAATTCTTTTGTGAAATCTCACTTGTAGTCATTAAGTTTTTGTCCTGCTCCTCTTCCACCTTCTTCTTCTTTTAAGTAAGACAAGTAACCACAAATTAGCTGCAGAATTGTTTATTGCAACTTTTAATTTTACCTATTACCTATTTTTGGAACTTAAGTTAGTTCCTGATTTTTAAAATATCAAAAAGTATGGAAAATTCATGTAATAAATGGTCCACCATGACCTTTTTAAATCAATCATGTAGAATTAGATTTACCATTTTGAAAGTTTATCACGAAATATTTTCTAATTAAAACAAAAAAGCAATGTGTAGAACAATATAGTGAATACTTTTAAAAAATCCAACAATTTTTTTCTAGATAGAAAAGTCTACAGGAAGATTTCAAAATGTAGTAGAAGTTACTGTCTAAGAGTGGTGAACAGAAGATTTGATTCTTGTCCCTTTTGATTATGTTCCACTTTCTTATATTTTAATTAAATAAAACGCAATTATAACATCAGCAAAACTTGAAGAGAAAATAATAACAGTCTAATACATATTCACATAACATGATTTAATATATATTTTGTTAAGTGTACTGTTTCTCAATAATTCCTTAATTATGGGAAAAAACATAAAATCATTGGCATAATGTGAGAAAATGTGTGCATTTATATCTCTTCCTGAAAACATTATGAGGCTTGATTTATATTCCTTTAGGCCCCCATGGCTACCTTTTCTAATTTCCCATTAACATTAAAATGTTACATTAGACCTTTTCTTTTGATAGAGTAATAATTACTTTCACAAGGATTAATTTAAATTCTCATGACATGTGTCTTCTGCAGAGAAGTACTTAATTATCTCTGTTACTTATAGTTATGTTTAGGAAACCCTTTGAACTTTTATTCATATTTCACAATTATCCAAATAACATAAGCCTGCCTAGCTGGGACCTCTGTCCTCTATCACAATAACTAATAAAGATGCTTTTCTCATTTGATAGGTTGGGGTTTAGATGTAAGTCTACAAAAGGGTAACCATTCTATGAAATCCACTATCTTTTTTTTTAAATTTTCCCCCCTAGAGGACTGTTATACATTTTAAGTATTTGTTTGATCATGGAGATAAAATAGAAGGAGCTGGAAAGATCATTTATTCTATGCCTTTGATTTTGGAGAATACTAAAGAAGGAAATCCTTGACTATATCATAAAGGGCCTATGGTGCTTCCAACCTCCTTTGTTCTTAATATTCAATCTTTTCATCTGTGGTACATCTTCATGATTGCCTCCATCTCCATAATGCCTTCCTTTTATTTTTTATTCACAAAACTGTAAATAAATGATAAAGTTTCACCCCTTCTAGGCATAGTTGCTGCCTTTATAGATATGTGAATTAAACACATGGAATTTTAGGTATCAACCAGAATGTGGGAAAGATTTGAGAAGAAGGAAGCATTGGCGCCTATTTTGGAAGTGTAATTGTTTTTGCAAAGTCTTAATAGTTTAAAAGAGGTTGAATACCAACTCTTTATATGATTTCTAGGTAGGCTTTTAATGCAAACATCTGTAGATATATGTGTGGGATGTGCATATATGTGTGGGATGTTTTGGTGTGTTACAGGGAATGAAAGCACTGGTGGAATTTAATCTCTAGAAATCAGTGGTGCTAACTGTATTCCCAAGGCAAAAATTGTTGCTCTCAAAATGCCAGTAATCTCCAAATTGAGAAAAACTCCTTTGATGGTTATGAGAGCAGCTTTGTTTCAGATGAATGTTCATGTCCTTGTCATGCTACTTCCTAGTTTGATATTAAGAAAGTCTTTTGACTTCCTAAAACAGTCACATATCTGATTTATCAAATGCAAATAACAGATTTTTGAGGATTAAGTGAAATACACAAACTGTTTAATTTAGCATGTGGCTGAAATAAATACAATAACTATTTGTTGTATTATTTTATTATCTCCCACACAAAAGTCTTAAAATGGTAGTGACTTAAAATAACAAAAGTGAGCCTTACTGCATGAAAAAGTATTAAAATATTGACCATTAAAGCCGAACAGTATGAAAAGTCGACCTATTTTCCAACCTCTCTTTGATACATAAACTAAACTTCAGCCATAGGAATCACTTGGTGTTCCAATAATATGCCATGTTTTCCCTGTGATCATCTCTCTTCTGTTTGGAATGCAATCTCCCACCTCATCAGCTTGGCAATATCACCTTTTTATATTAGAATTATTAAAAAATATCTTTTGGGGGGAAGCTTCCCTTGTACCTATATCAGTTTCTTCTGATTGATAGTGAAATTACTCAATGTACCACAGCCAAGTAATGAGGATATTTATTGCATAATATGACAAAAGGTATAGAGATTAGTGGGATGGGATGCAGAAGCACCTTAGGGTAGTCCAAAAGAATCTCCTAATACTCATTGATGAATGTCTTTCCACCTTGCCATCCCCACTGTGTTGGATTAGTCCTCAGGCTTATTCATCCTCAGTCTCTGATTATGGCTGAGGCCACTCCAGATTTCAAATGCTCATAACGTAAAGCAGTGCAGGAGAGCTCCTCTTCTCAAGTCTTTTTTTTTTTTTTTTATAAAAAGAAAACTGTTTACCAGGAAGAGTTTTAGCAGATTCTCTATGCAGTTGTCTTTGATTAACATTGGGACACGCGTGCATGACCAGCTACAAAAACCACTACTGGGAAAACAAGCCAATGGCCTTCCCTGCCTCTACAGTGAAATGTGGGGTTTTTCAAAAGTGGCAAAAATAGCTGTTGGGTAGGTAACTGAAGGTGTTTTCTGCATGCCTTCTCTGCATCGTAGCTCTCCCACACTCTCAGCTGTCCATAGCACAAGGTCCTCCATTTGCTGTGCTTCTTCAATACCCAGACACACCTTAATTAACACCTACTTCCCATCATTGTAAATATTTCTGTTTTTGCCTATACCTAAGCAACTTATGGGTAGAAATGCTGCTCTTGTCCTCACTGTTATATTCTCAGTGCCTACTTGGTTCTCCATTAATGAGGACTAATTAAAGGAGTAAGTTTTAAAGTCTTTCAAAATAGGAAACAAGAAATTATGATTGAGAAATACCTTTTTAAAATAAAATTGGAACTTGAGATAAGTAAAATGTTAGTCTTTGAAGAGCTCTTAATGGTTAAAACAGAGGATAACAGAGAGGAGATATTGCATCATCCCCCTGAAAGAGCCAAAGCCTAACCATCTGTTTCGAATCTCACTAAGCCTAGAGATGAGAAAAAAGATGTGAATTTTGGTACCCCCTGGGAGATTGGAAGAGGATCATACAGGATTTAGAGAATAGAACTTGCAAAGAAATGTCAATAATTTAGGCTTTTTCTCTTACATTTACAAAGGAGACCTGTCAAAATTTTCCCCTTCCTTAACAATGTAGTATATGAAATAATTCTGCAGACTCATTTCAGAGGGCTTTTGAGAAAGGACAGGTAAAAAAGAAATAGAACATTTCTACTGAAATTTCAGAAAAGGACACAGAACTACAAAGCTTTAGTCCAATGATAATAAAAACTTGAGTCAATCATGTTGAATGTATCAGTTTTATTCCACTGAAAAATACATCCTTTGTCTCTTGCTAAATAAAAGACAGGGTTTTTACTTTGGTACTTTTTGTTTTTCCTTGGAAAAAAAAAGCAGGTCTAAACAGGTCCATGTTGAGTGTGTTACAACTTTCCATATCACTGCCTACAGGAAAAAACCAACCTACCAACCAACAAGGAGGCTAACAATGTTTAAGTGATCAAGGAGGAAAACAAAACAAAACAAAACAACAAGTTTCTCCCTGAAAATTAAATGTCAAATTGGATTTGAAATGTTTACAGAGATACTTTTCATTTGTTCATTATGATAGAAATGAAAAATGAGCAAAGCTTTCTCCTGGGGATAATGTACTTCTTTACAATTTCAATTTTTTCCTGGTTTTATATAAGGTGTTTTGTATGTACAAATGGTCATTTGCAGCACCACAACCAGTTGGTGTTTAATAAGGCATACGGTGATTGCAAATTTGGTAGCCAATGGAAAAAACAAAAATATACAATTAGTTATAATTTTCTCATCATAGAAATGTATCACATTTTTGCACCTTTTCATCTCCTGAGAATAGAAACATGCATACACACACATACATTCACTTGCCAAATTCATATATTTTCCTGAGGAGTCATTTATTTGAGCATTTACAAAGTAGTCTTCTTAAAATCTTGTCATTTGCTTCTAGTTATTATTGCTGGCCTTAGTCCTGCGCAGATGTGTTTTTTTGTTTTTTTCTTTAATTTTTTTTATTAATTATTTTTACTAACATATGATATATTATTTGTCCCAGGGGTACAGGTCTGTGAATTGTCAGGCTTACACACTTCACAGCACTCACCATAGCACATACCCTCTCCAATATCCATAACCCAATCACCCTCTCCACATGCCCCCTCCCCCCAGCAACCCTCAATTTGTTTTGTGAGATTAAGAGTCTCTTATGGCTTGTCTCCCTTCCGATCCCATCTTGTTTCATTTTTTTCCTTCTCTACCACCCATACCCCCCACTCTGCCTCTCAAATTCGTCATATCAGGGAGATCATATGATAATTGTCTTTCTCTGATTGACTTATTTCACTCAGCATAATACCCTCTAGTTTCATCCACATCATTGCAAATGGCAAAATTTCATTTCTTTTGATGGCTGCATAGTATTCCATTGTATATATATCAACATCTTCTTTATCCCTTCATCTGTTAATGGACATTTAGGTTCTTTCCATAGTTTGGCTGTTGTGGGCATTGCTGCTATAAACATTCAGGTGTATGTACTCATTCGGATCACTACATTTGTAACTTAGGGAAAATACCCAGTAGTGCGATTGCAGGGTCGTAGGGTAGCTCTATTTTCAACTTTTTGATGAAACTCCATACTGTTTTCCAGAGTGGTTGCACCAGCTTGCATTCCCACCAATGGTGTAGGAAGATTCCCTTTCTTCACATCCTCTCCAATATTTGTTGTTTCCTGACTTGTTAATTTTAGACATTCTGACTGGTGTAAGGTGCTATCTCATTATGGTTTTGATTTGTATTTCCCGATGCCGAGTGATGTTGAGGGTTTTTTCATGTCTGTTGGCCATCTGAGTGTCTTTGCAGAAATGTCTGTTCATGTCCTCTGCCCATTTCTTGATTGGATTATTTGTTCTTTGGGTGTTGAGTTTGATATGTTCTTTATAGATAGATTTTGGGTACTAGCCCTTTATTTGATATGTCATTTGCGAATATCTTCTCCCATTCTGTCGATTGTCTTTTGGTTTTGTTAACTGTTTCCTTTGCTGTGCAAAAGCTTTTGATCTCGATGAAGTCCCAATAGTTATTTTTGCCCTTACCTTTGGCAATTTTTCTAGGAAGAAATTGCTGTGGCTGAGGTTGAAGAGTTTGCTGCTTGTGTTCTCCTTAAGAATTTTGATGGATTCCTGTCTCACATTGAGGTCTTCCATCCATTTTGAGTCTATTTTTGTGTGTAGTATAAGGAAATGGTCCAGTTTCATTCTTCAGCATGTGGCTGTCCCATGTCCCCAACACAATTTGTTGAAGATACTGTCTTTTTTCCATTGGACATTCTTTCCTGCTTCATTGAAGATTAGTTGACCATAGAGTTCAGGGTCTATTTCTGGACTCTCTATTCTGTTCCTTTGATCTATGTGTCCATTTTTGTGCCAGTACCATACTGTCTTAATGATGATAGCTTTGTAATAGAGCTTGAAGTCTGGAATTGTGACGCCACCAACTTTGGCTTTCTTTTTCAACATCCCTCTAGTTATTTAGATCTTTTCTGGTTCCATATAAATTTTAGAATTGTTTGTTCCATCTCTTTGAAAAAAACAAATTGATGGGATTTTGATAGGGATTGCATTAAATGTGTAGATTGCTCTAGGTAGCACAGACATTTTCACAGTATTTATTCTTCCAATCCAGGAACATGGAACATTTTTCCATTTCTTTGTGTCTTCCTCAATTTCTATATTTTATATTTATAAATAAATATATAATTTATATCTATATATTTATACATATATATTTATATATTATATATTTATACATATTATATATAATATATAATTTATATATATAATGTAAATTATATATTATGTACAAATATACATTTCTATATTTCTTTCTATATATTTCCATAAAGAAAACTTTATAGTTTTCTGAGTACAAATTCTTTGCCTCTTTGCTTAGGTTTATTCCTAGGTATCTTATGGTTTTGGGTGCAAATGTAAATGGGATTGACTCCTTAATTTCTCTTTCTTCTGTCTTCCTGTTGGTGTATAGAAATGCAACTGATTTCTCTGCTTTGATTTTATATACTGACACTTTACTGAATTCCTGTACAAGTTCTAACAGTTTTGGAGTGGAGTCTTTTGGGTTTTCCGCATAAAGTATCATATAATCTGCAAAGAGTGAGAGTTTGACTTTGTCTTTGCTGATTTAGATGCATTTTATTTCTTTTTGTTGTCTGATTGCTGAGGCTAGGAATTCTAGTACTATGTTAAATAGCAATGGTGATAGTGGACATCCTTGCTGTGTTCCGGACCTTAGGGGAAAAGCTCTCACTCTTTCCCCACTGAGAATGATATTCGCTGTGAGTTTTTCATAGATGGCTTTGATGATATTGAGGTATGTACCCTCCATCCCTACAATTTGAAGAGTTTTGATCAAGAAATGATGCTGTTCTTTGTCAAATATTGTTTTTTTTTCAGCATCTATTGAGATTATCATATGGCTCTTGTTCTTTCTTTTATTAATGTATTGTATCACATTGATTGATTTGTGGATGTTGAACCAACCTTGCAGCCAAGGAATAAATCTCACTTGGTCGTGGTGAATATTCCTTTTAATGTTCTGTTGGATCTTATTGGCTAGTATTTTGGTGAGAATTTTCACATGTGTTCATCAAGGATATTGTTCTGTAATTCTCCTTTTTGGTGGGGTCTTTGTCTGGTTTGGGTGTCAAAGTAATGCTGGCCTCATAAAATGAGTTTGGAAATTTTTTTCTGTTTTGGAACAGTTTTAGGAGAATAATAAAGAAGAATTAATTCTTATTTAAATGTTTGGTAGAATTCCCCTGGGAAGCCATCTGGCCCTGGGCTTTTGCTTGTTGGGACATTTTGATAACTGCTTCAATTCCCTTACTGGTTATGCATGTGTTCAGGTTTTCTATTTCTTCCTGGTTCAGTTTTGGTAGTATATATGTCTCTAGGAATGTATCCATTTCTTCCAGATTGTCAAATTTGCTGGCGTATAGTTGCTCATAATGTGTTCTTATAATTGTTTACATTGTCTTTGGTGTTGGTTGTGATCTCTCCTCTTTCATTCATGATTTTATTTTTTGGGGTTCAGTCTCTTTTCTTTTTGATAAGTCTGGCCAGGGGTTTATCAATCTTATTAATTCCTTCAGAGAACCAACTCCTAGTTTTGTTGATTTGTGCTACTGTTCTTTTGGTTTCTATTTCATTGATTTCTGCTCTGATCTTTATGATTTCTCTTCTCGGCTGGGTTTAGGCTTTCTTTTCTGTTCGTTCTCTAACTCTTTTAGGTGTAGGGTTAGATTGTGTACTTGAGACCTTTCTTGTTTCTTGAGAAAGCCTTGTATCCCTATATACTTTCCTTCCAGGACCACCTTTGCTGTATCCCACATGTTTTGTACAGTTATTTCTTTACTTTCATTTGTTTTCATGAACTTTTTTCAAATCTTCTTTAATTTCCTGGTTGACCCACTCATTCTTTAGTAGGATGCTCTTTAGTCTCCATATATTTGGGTTCTTTTCAACTTTCCTCTTGTGATTGAGTTCTAGCTTCAGAGCATTGTGGTCTGAAATATGCAGGGAATGATCCCAATCTTTTGTTACCAGTTGAGATCTGATTTGTGACCCAGGATATGATCTATTCTGGAGAATGTTCTACGTGCACTAGAGATGAATGTGTATTCTGTTGGTTTGGGATAGAATGTTTTGTGATGTCCATCTGGTCCAGTGTGTCATTTAAGGCCTTTATTTCCTTGTTGATCTTTTGCTTGGATGATCTGTCCATTTCAATGAGGGGAGTGTTAAAGTCCCCTACTATTACTGTATTATTGTCAATGTTTTTTTTTTTTTAATTTTGTTATTAATTGGTTTATATAGTTGGCTGCTTCCTTGTTAGGGGTATAGATATTTAAAATTGTTAGATCTTCTAGTTGGACAGACCCTTTAAGTATGATATATTGTCCTTCCTCATCTCTTGTTATAGTCCTTGGCTTATCTGATATAAGGATTCCCACACCAGGTTTCTTTTGATGTCCATTAACATTTAAATTGTTTTCCACCCACTCACTTTAAATCTGGAGGTATCTTTGGGTCTAAAATCACTTTCTTGTAGACAGCATATTGATGGGTCTTTTTTTTTTATCCATTATGATACCCTCCGTCTTTTGTTTGGGGGCACTTAGCCCATTTACATTCAGGGTAACTATTGAAAGATATGAATTTAGTGCCATTGCATTGCCTGTAAGGTGACTACTGTATATTGTCTCTGGTCCTTTCTGATCTGTTAGTTTTAGGCTCACTCTTTGCTTAGAGGACTCCTTTCAATATTTCCTATAGAGCTGGTTTGGTGTTTGCAAATTCTTTTAATTTTTGTTTGTCCTGGAAGCTTTTTATCTCTCTTTCTATTTTCAGTGTTAGCCTAGCTGGATATAATATTTTTGGCTGCATATTTTTCTTATTTATTGCTCTGAATATATCATCCCAGTCCTTTCTGGCCTGCCAGGTCTCTGTGGATAAGTCTGCTACCAATCTAATATTTTTACCATTGTATATTACAGACTTCTTGTCCTGAGCTGCTTTCAGGATTTTCTCTTTGTCCCTGAGACTTGTAAGTTTTACTGTTAGTGACAGAGTGTGGACCTATTTTAATTGATTTTGAGGGGGGTTTTCTGTGCCTCCTGGGTTTTGGTGTCTGTTCCTTTTGCCATATTAGGGAAATTCTCTACTATAATTCACTCCAATATACTTTCTGCTCCTCTATCTCTTTCTTCTTCTTCTGGAATCCCAATTATTCTAATATTTTTTCATCTTATGGTATCACTTATCTCTCGAATTCTCCCCTAGTGTTCCAGTAGTTGTTTGTCTCTCTTTTGCTCAGCTTCTTTATTCTCTGTCATTTGGTCTTCTATATCACTAATTCTCTCTTCTGTTTCATTTATCCTAGCAGTAAGATCCTCCATTTTTTTTTTTTGCGTCTTATTAATAGCTTTTATAAAAATCTCAACTTGGTTAGATTTTAGTTCTTTTATTTCTCCAGAAAGGAATTTTATTTCTCCAAACAGGGTTTCTCTAATATCTTCCATGACCTTTTTTTTTAGCCCAGCTAGCACCTTGAGAATTGTCATTCTGAACTCTAGATCTGACATATTACTAATGTCTGTACTGATTAAGTCCCTAGCTGTTGGTACTGTCTCTTGTTTTTTTTTTGTGGTAAGTTTTTCCACCTTGTCATGTTATCCAGATAATAGTATATAAATGAGAATATAAAGTACTAAAAGAGTGGCAAAGAACCCCCAAAAATGTATGCTAACCAAATCAGAAGAGACCAAAACTGGGGAGTGAAGCAAAGGGGAAAAAGGGAAAAAGACAAAAAAGAAATATATACATATATATATATATATATATATATATATATATATATATATATTAGACTAGTGAGTAGAACCATCCACTTGATGGTTCTATCAAGTAGAGCCATCCACTTGATTTTGGGTGTATTTTGGTCTCTTAGAAGAAACTATCTCCCAACATTTTAAAGAAAGAAAAACTTATGTATATACAAAAATAAGGGTAAATATGATGACTATAAAGATGAAAATTTTTAAAAATTCTAAAAAAGTAACTGATAAGATAAGTTGGTTGGAAAAAGAGGAGGAAATATGCTCAGGCTGGAGACTAGAACAAAGCCATGTGCTAGATTTAGGGCATACTTCAATCTATTAGAAGAAATTGTATCCCAAAAGTTTTTAGAAAGAAAAAAAACCTATATGCATACAAAAATAAGGTTAAATACAATGAAGGGATAAAATATGACTATAACAATGAAGGTTTCAAAATATTTTTTTAGAAAAGTATTAAGATAAACTAGTTAAAAAACATTAAAAGAGGAAAGAGGAAGGGGTGCCTGGGTGGCTCAGTGGGTTAAAGCCTCTGACTTTGGCTCAGATCATGATCCTAGGGTCCTGGGATCGAGCCCCGCCTTGGGCTCTCTGCTCACCAGGGAGCCTGCTTCCCTTCCTCTCTCTCTCTGCCTGCCTCTCTGCCTACTTGTGATCTCTGTCTGTCAAATAAATAAATAAAATCTTTTTTTAAAAAAAAGGAAAGAGGAAAAATTTAAAAAGATGAATAAGAAAAAAATAAAATTAAAAAAATTTAACTTTGCAAGACTAAGGGATCATGGGGAAAAAGCCGTGAATTCTGTGCATTGTTTTCCCCTAGCTCTGGAGTTCCGCTGTTGCAGTGAGTCTCAAATGTCTTTTCCTGAGGAAGAATTGCACCACCCTTGCCAGGGGCCAAGCTAAGTAATCTCCTTGGGTTCACTCTTGGGAGCTTTGTTCCCTGAACACTTTCTGTACTGCTTTGGAGGATAGGAATGAAAATGGTGGCCTCCCAATCTCTGGCCCGGAGGAGCTGAGATCTCAGGCCCCACTCCTCAGTGCACCCTCAGAGATAAGCCGGCAATCACTCCTATCTCCCTGGTCTCCTCCTGCACTCTGTGCTCACTGGTCCTGTGACTGAGCATTTTTATCTCTGGCTCAAGGCCCTGTTTGGAGTCTCCAAACCCAGCAGATTCCTGCTGTGCTGCTCCCCCCAGAGGAGGAAGGAGAGTTTCCCTGGATCTGCCACTTGTGGAGTCCCTACTCAAAGAGCAGTGGCCTGATTGTGCCTTGGATCACGCTCTAAGTAACCCTGATCTGAAAGCTCACTCTTCAGCTCTGTCTCTCTAGTTGGCTTCCCCACTCCGATATCTGGCAGCTCTGCCACACACAGATACCCCCGATCATTCTGTGACACTGTGGGTCCTGAGACCACATTGTCCCTGTGAGGACTTCACCCACGCTTAGCCTCTGGAGAAATGTCCCTCAGTGGAGCAGACTTCTAAAAGTTCTGATGTTATGCTCTACTGCTCCACTCCTTGATGGGATCTGGTCCCTTCCCCTGCAGTCTATTTTCCCGTTGCTTCAGATTCACTTCTCTGCACGTCCTATCTTTCAGAAAGTAGTCGATTTTCTGTTCCTAGAATTGCTGCTCTTCTTCTCTTCTATCTCCCGTTGAGTTTATAGGTGTTTGGAGTGGTTTGATAACTATCTAGCTGAACTCCTGGGACTTGATGTTGTAATAGTCTGCTACTCCTCCACCATCTTGCCTCTTTCTGTGCAGATGTGTTTTAACTGTCATTTGACATCAAGGAGAAGCAGGAGTATTTTATTTAAGCAGGTAGCATTGAAACTAAATAGAAAGCAATTTATGAGAAGAGGGCCTTTAACTTCATGGTGAAGTACCTAACAGCTTGTCTGTTTCCTCCTTACCAGTCACTCTAAAAAGTGATGCTCGGGCTATGAGCTGTAACTGGTGTGTGGTATTAGTTTTCTATTGCTGTTGTAATAAATCATCATGAAGTCAGTGGGTTTAAGCTACACAATTTTGTTACCTTTCAGTTCTGAAGGTCAGAAACCTAAGTAGTGTCCATAGGACTGAGTTCTTTTGGGGGCTCAAGGTGTGAATCCATTTTCTTGCCTTTCCCAGCTTCTAGAGGCTGCCCACATTTCTTGGCACCTGGCCCCTATAACAGATTGCTCCAACCTCTGCTTCTGTTTTCACATCTCTCCTCTCTGATTTCCCTCTTATAAGAACTCATGATTACATTGGGCTCACCTGGGTAACATGGGCTAGTCTTTCTACCTCACAATCCTTAGCTTAATCACATCTGCCCAGTTCCTTTTACTATGTAAAGTGACATATTCTCAGATCTGGGAATTAGGATATGGGCATCTTTAGGGTACCATTATTCAGCCCACCAGAGGACTCTTATTCAGGCATTTGGTTAAACCCTCTTACTTAGTCTTAGCTTTGGAGATAATGGAGTTCTGGTCAAGTGGTATGATAATTTTAAAATACAACAATATCTGTACATACCGTATGAGGCTCTGTGCACTTATGTCTGTAGTTAGAGTAATTAAGTTTCTAAATTGTCAATAATGACTCAGCAGGACAATGGAAATTGTTAATTAAAAATCATGTTATCATTGAAATGTTGGTACTCTGGTCAAAAGTTCAGGAAAGAAAAAATAAGAAGTAAAAAACTAATGAATCACTGAAACGGTGATTAGCAAAAGTTTATTGTGTGCACACCAAAAAGATAGTTTGTAAATGGAGACTACTCAAGCCAATACATGGAATGAGGCTTAGAAGTATATTGTTATAAAGCAGCTTGTATAGTGTAGAAGCAGTGACTATTCCTCACAGTGATTAGTTACAATATTAGAATTTTCTTACATGGAAGAGAATTGGTTAGTGGTCGCCTCATATCCATTTTGGGGAACAATTTAAATTTCACTTAAATTTTCAGAGGCATAAGCAAGAAGTGACCAAGATCAAGTTAGCCTTGTGTGTCTTGCCAGATAATCTAAATTAAGCTTTGCTTGTATGACTAAAGCAGTTTGTTCAGTAAATTTTCAAGGCTGGTCTCTGTTTGTGTTTGATTTTAAAACTCTTCATTACTGATTGGCCCTTTATTACAAGCTTGGGCAGATTTTTAAGGATGGATTTAACAAAGATAAATGATAATATGGATCATAGTTTTATAATGTATAATATGGTTTATTTTTAGTCAACCGGACATTTTGTGGAGGAGAACTAATTCCTTGATAAAATGAAACTGGGTTTGGGTTTGACCAATTTTTGACCTACCTTTCCTCATACCAACCTTCTTAATATAATCCAAATATTTTCCTATTTCTATTAAATATAGACTTGAAATGGTGAGTTACATTTTATCTTGCACTTACAATGATGATATTTCTAAAGGAATGATCTTTAAAAAAAGGGGGGGGGCGCCTGGAGGGCTCAGTGGGTTAAAGCCTCTGCCTTCAGCTCAGGTCATGATCCCGGGGTCCTGGGATCAAGCCCCACATTGGGCTCTCTGATCAGCAGGGAGCTCCTGCCTGCCTCTCTTCCTACTTGTGATCTCACTCTCTCTCTGTCAAACAAATAAATAAAATATTTTAAAAAATACCACTATCACTAGCATATTTGTCCAAGTTAGCATTGTATAACCAGCTATTGTAAAAGTGTAATTTTCAGTATAGTCTTTAAGAGACTCTGGAGGATAACATTGAATCCCTCTCAAGTTTGATTATTAGTTTTCATGTATGCTTTAATTTTATATGGTATAATCTTTAGTATTCAGGTTATTTTATTTTAACCATGGGAGAACTTACTTTTATTTTTGGTGATTAGCTAAATAAAGCTATTTATCTTTCTGATAATAAAATATCAATCACTGGTATTGCTTTGGTTTTTGTTCCCTCCCCATCCAAAAATAATGTATAATTGTTTTTGGAAAATTTGATTTTTTTCCCATTGAAATCACCTTGTTAGGGCAAATATGAAGTCCTAAGACAGAACCTTCTGCCCTCTAGGAGGTCATCGCCAGTGACTACAATACACAGAGCAAAATACAGTAGGAGCTGTTTGGTCTTTTGGGTGGAATGTTCTACTTTTAATATATGTGCTGCTGAAGTGAGCACTGCGTGGAATGCTATGGAACTGGTGAAGGGGGAAGAGCAAGTTTGATGGAGAAGTTTTAATTAAAGGAATTAAAATGTCCTTGGACTTTCAAGAAAGACTAGAATCTTTTTGTAAGGGAAGCACAGCAATAAAGCAGTAAAGACACATAAAATTCTATATTTGGGGAAAGTGGATGGAACAGCATAGTAAACTCAAAGTTTGGGTTGAACTGTGAAGGGAGAGTAGAAGAAAGGATTAAGGAGGAAATCCTTTAACCATATTATGAAAAACAATTCACATGGAATTCTGAGGATTTTTTTCTTCATCTGCATTTGCACATTTTTCTGGGGTCTGGGAATATAAAGTCAAGTGATGTAAGGTACTTCCTAATACTTGATAACTAACACAGTTCCCTTAAATTTTCATGAACCTAATGGAAATTTGAGGCTGAATTAGTAATACTTTCTGTAGATCTCTACAAGAATTCTGTTCTCCCAATGATGAAATCAATGCCTCTTATATGAGAAGGAAGGAAATATAACTATATTTCTCTTTAAGCATTTATAAATGGTATATTATTAACCATTATATATCTGTTAGCAGTAAGCTGTGGATATACTAAAAAGGTATTTATGATGTTAACTGAGTTCTGAAAACCTAAGTTACAGCCTTTCCCTAATACTTAGCTTGTGCAGGAGGTTGTAGAAATTCTTTAACTTAGATAGAATCAGTATTTCGCTCCTCAGAAATTTAGCTGTTAAATGGGTACTACCTTTCCTTTACCTTTAATTTGTAATTAGTTACCAGAGTTCATCATTTATACTTCCTTTAAATCTCCCCATAGAGTGCTGTTAATGCATGTAATAGGCAATTCTTTTTTTTTTTTTGTAAACGAGCATTCTCATTAGTATTTAAATGGTGAGTTGACTTCTAAAGGAAATGGCATAACATTATTATAAATTGATCATTGTGAAATACTAAAGGAGCTGGAATCTACATAGTTATTCATGTAATTGATGGACATTACTTGTAGTATTTGACTTCGATTCTTCCTATTTTTTGAAAAGATAAAAAATAGCAGTTCATTGTGACCTTAAAATGAGAAAATATAAATTAGATAGTCTGTGGCAACTCAGGTATCTAAAATCTTTCATTTAAGACCATCTAGGTCCAACTTCCAAAAATATTGCTATGAATTTTTATTAAAATGAGCAATTATATGTTTTCATATAAATGTAGGAAGATTATCATACTAAGTCAGGGTGAATCCAAACTTAGAAAACTCTCTAGGCTATGGTTATTCTAATCTCTTCATGTCTTTTGATTGCAAGAGTCTATTATTATGAGGAGATCGACATGGTACTAGCTTTGATCTTTTTCCTGAGGGATGTAAATGAAACTGCTTGCACATTCTCATAAGCTTCTTGTTTTAATTACAGAGCATAACATTACATTTCATACAATAGGAAGATATTTAAAATAAGATTAGTTTGACTATTTCAGAAGTGTGGCATGAAGCATTAAATAGGATAAGTGGAAAATACATACACTTACAACATATTTTGCTTCTGATTCAAGGAGCTCAATCCGTTGGATATCTTTTAAAATAATCACCTTGAAATACTGAAAATTCATTCATTTGAATTGTATAATCAATGCTTTTAAAAACCCAACTTTAAGTGGAATATCTGGTTGAAAAATAAATAGGTGAGTATAGTAGCATGCTATTCTTAACTGCTGTTTCCTAGAGGGATAATATAAAACTGTCCCCAAAATCTCAACAGTGCAAATTGTCTTTAAAGGTTGGAGCTTGCTTAGCAAGCTGATAACATAGGCTCATTAGGTAAATCCCCTTAAGTCTATCTTACTCCTAAAATCCATATATATATATATATATATATATATATATATATATGGATTTTCATACATGTCTATACATGTAAATATGTATTGAGGGATTGAGGGTGGTTTGCATATTTTCCCAAGGGGTATTCTTCTGAGGTTTTCTCAAAGGGATTATTCTGTATCTGTGGTTCAATGTAGGTGAACGTTTGGACATTAATACAAAACAAAATGAATAAAATACTAAATTTTAACTCAAATAAACAAAACTTAATTTGTAACTCAAATATACACTTTTCAGTCTTAGCTGGATCCCCATCACTGTTACTAAGAAATCTTTTCACAGATTCCTAGTAGATTCCTTTTCTGGTTCCTCATAGCAGTTATCCTAAACCTTCACCACTCTTTCCAATTGTGACTTTTTCCCAAGTTTCAAAAAAAATAATCTTACTTTTCAGTTCTTTGAAAAAACATGATCAGGCAAGAATACCAGCTTCCCTACTAGCTAACGATTTATCTATTTCATATCCCTATCCTTTCTTTCTCAGGGAAGATGCTCCTATTAATGTTAGATTCTCATTCCAGCCCCCTGAATTCTTCTTGGGAAACTCTCCACTTTCATATCCTTGGGCTCCATTCCCTCTTCCTTCGCTGGCACCTTTTCCTCAGCCTACAAGTCTACTCCATCTTTTCAGAACTCATCATACTTGGTCATTGTCAAAATGACCCCCTTCATTCCAGCTCTTGAGATTTCACATGATTTTAGGTAGGATCCTTTTCCCTTGCCCTTTTCCTTGTATATCTCTGGCTAAACTTTCTGCCCCCTCCATCCTCTTGCCTGACTTACTCTTACTTCTTTTCCCTCACCTCCTTCCCCCTACCTCAGTTTAATTTCACCTGCATCTATTCTTACAGTTTTTTTCACTGTCTTCTTACAGCTCCAGGTCTGTTCCATGTTTCCAGCTTTGATTATTCTCCTGAATTTCAGATTTAAATGCATCATTGCCTGATGCATATTTATTCTTGGATCTCCCACAAACACCTCATAATATTACCAAAACAGTTGAAGGGTCATACACTGATGGTCAAAGATCTGAATTTAAGATTCCAACATTTAATGTGATGGTGAACAGGATATTTGACTTCAGTTTCCTCGTCAAATACTGTCTTGAAACTCCATTTCACCAATATAGTTAACTACTAATCATCCCTTCTCATATACATTATTGCAATAACATTCTAATTGAGCTCCTCATTTCCACCTTTACTTCACGGAAATTTATTCTCAACATATTAGTCAGAATTTTTTTTTTAAAGTAGGTTAGATTTTCTCTTAGAACCTTTCAGCGCTTTTCCCTCTTGACTCTTACTAAAGCTCAAGCCTTCATCTGCTGCCTTCAACCCTATATTTACTCATTTCTTGACCTCAGCTCTTTCTACTCTCTTTTTCCCCAGCCATTTTGATCTCCTTAGTGTTTCTTTAAATTTTCTGGACACCCTTTTGCCTCAGGTTCTTAGTGTATGACCTTTACCACATGACCTTTTATTCAAATGGATGTCACCCTTTCCTTCCAGAGGTTTTTATTTCAGATGTAACATTGTCTGTGATGTATTCTCTGACCACCTTAATTTAAAATTGTATCTCCATCTTTCCGGCCTCCAATTCTTTTTTTTTTCAAAGATTATTTATTTATTTACTTATTTATTTGACAGACAGAGATCACAAGTGGGCAGAGACGCAGGCAGAGTGAGAGGAAGGGAAGTAGGCTCCCCGCCGAGCAGAGAGCCTGATGCAGGGCTCGATCCCAGGACCCTGGGATCACGACCTGAGCCAAAAACAAAGGCTCTAACCCACTGAGTCACCCAGGAGCCCCTTCAGCCTCCAATTCTTAATCTCCATCTCTGTTTTATTTTTCTCCATAAGGTTTTATCTTCTAATATACTATACATTTAACTCATTTATTTTATTTTTGTTTCTATCCTCCCACTAAAATTTAAGTTTCTTGGTGCCAAGGATCTCTGTATTAAAAAAAAAAAAAAAAAGTATCCCCAGTACCTAGAACATAGTAGAAACTCATTAGTGATTGTTTAATAAGTAAATGAATGAATAAATTAAGATGGGGATGCTGGTGGTCAAGTGATTTAGAGACAAAAAAACCACTATAAACTATTACACCTACTAGTATTAATCCACTGTCCCCATGACCAGGCTTACAAGAACATTACTTATTTTTTTTTATTAAATATCCATATATTTTATCTTGGTTTTGAGATGCCATCTAGTCAATTTTTGAAGCTACTTAGAGACATATTTGAGCCTTTCAACCATTTTGTCACCAATTTTTTTTAAGATTTTATTTATTTATTTGACAGACAGAGATCACAAGTAGGCAGAGGGACAGGCAGAGAGAGAGGAGGAAGCAGACTCCGTGCTGAGCAGAGAGCCTGACGTGGGGCTCGATCCAAGGATCCTGGGATCATGACTTGAGACAAAGGCAGAGGCTTAACCTACTGAGCCACCCAGGCGCCTGGTCACCAATTCTTAACTCTTACCTCACTTGCAGCAGAGTCTCCATTTTGGTCCCCATTACTTCAGTTCAATCATCAGGAGCTTTTTTCTCTAGACAATTTCAATAGCCTCCTGACAGATGACTTTGTACAACATTTTATCATAAATAATATTTCTTAAGTACTTTCCTATGACTTCAAATTGTCTACAGAATGTTTCCTATGGTAATCAAAGTCCTTCATTCCTGACTCTGACCTATGTTTTTGAGATGCTATTTTCCAACACCATAAACAGTTCTTTATGGTCCTTTTTATTTCTTTATACTTTTAATAAGTACTTATTGATTATTTACTGAGTCAGGTATTATACAATGGTTTTTAGCAAGGCACCGTCTCTTTTTCCCTATCCTCACAGCAATTTGTTATGGTTTGGTAGGTAAGAAGGAAGGAAACAATCTAGCATCTCAAGATCATAAATCAAATGCAGAATAGCTATAGGCACAATGAACATCCATTCTGATTTTCCTGGAATAAACTTGGTTTATACCTGTTTCCCAGTATAATTATTAATAAGCCTTCCTTCATCTTCAGAACTCTCCCAGTTTCATGATAAATTATATGGTCTCCTTGTCTATAAGCAAAACAATTTGAATTTTATCTCATGCTCTTTCCCTACATTAACTACAAAAGTTATGTGACAGTCTAAAACAAAATTTAAGTCCTCCTCCTCTAGCAGTGGAATATACTTATAAATATCACACAAACTGGTGAAAAAAAAATCAAGGTTCTATAACCTGAATGTCATTTTAATTTTAGAAATTTTTTTGTTTGTTTGTTTCAAATGCAGTTTAGTAATTAGTTCCTTAGTTGTATTTTCACTCTGCCCTCATCTAGAATGCACTATATTTACTCTCCATTTATCCAAATCTTACCCATTTTTTAATTAAAATATTTTATTTATTTATTTGACAGACAGAGATCACAATTAGGCAGAGAGTCAGGCAGAGAGAGAGGGAGGAAGCAGGCTCCCTGCTGAGCAGAGAGCCTGATGCGGGGCTCGATCCCAGGACCCTGAGATCATGACCTGAACTGAAGGCAGGGGCTTAACCCACTGAGCGACCCAGGCACCCCAGTAAATCTTACCTATTTTTAAAGTAATGCTTACATCTCCAACCTATTCTTTGTTTTTGTCTCCATCTCTATCTGTGGTCTCTTCTTTCTATTAGATTTACTTTTTAAAGAATTTATTTATTTGAGAGAGAGACAGGTAACAAGAACACAAGTGGAGGGGGGCAAGGGAAGATAGAGAAGCAGACTTCCCCCTGAGGAGGGACCCAGCCATAGGGCTCCATCCCAGGCCCCTAGGGTTGTGGCTAGAGTCTAAAGCAAACACTTAACTTGAGCCACCTAGGCACACCTGTGGTTATTTATTTATTTAATTATTTAAGATTTTATTTCTTTATTTGACAGAGAGAGAGAGAGAGAGAACACCAGCAGGGGGAGCAGCAGGCAGAGGGAGAGAGAGGGGGGCAGAAGGCAGAAGGAGAGAGAGGGGGAGAAACAGGTTCCCCTTGGAGCAGGGAGCCTGATGTGGGGCTCCATCCCAGGACTCTGCAATCATGACCTGAGCTGAAGGCAGACACAACCAACTGAGCCATCTAGGCACCCCTGTGGTCTCTTCTTTCAGCAATTATTTTCTATATAATTTATTTGTCAAATTGTTATATAAAGGTACTTTGTTTCCTCCTGGATCTATTAGCACAAGCAGACAAAGATGGTGACTTCTACATTTTTGTAGCTACTATTCTAGAACCAAATACAGAGTATGCTTAATCAACTTAATGCAAAAACAAAACAAAACAAAACAAAATGAACAAACAAACAAAAACAACCCAGATATGATAATAGTGGTAATAAGTAGGGTATTGATGGTGAATTTATGGAAAAATATAACAGGATAAGATAAAATAATTGGAAATTTCAGGTGATTTTTATAGTTCGAAAGTGGAAAAATATAGTTATATACCCACAAGTTGTGTATATGTTTGTGTGGGTTTGAAAAATATATTATTGAAAATTATGTTGGGTAAGGAGAGAAGAGGTTGAGGGAGACAAAGAAAAAAATATACCATACTTTTCCCAATATGTGGAAAATGCACCATCATTCTGTATATTACTGGGGAAAAAAGTCAATTAAGTTATGGCCTCATGCTTTCCATGCTTTTATATCACTTAGAATTTTTATTTGCTACATATTTAAAGACCTACTTACTAATAGATTTTTTTATCTTGAATCATTCCTGTGTATACATAACAAAAGTGTAAGTGATATCAAATGGCTAAGATTTGATATGGCTAGCACTTCTTCACATTCAGAGATCTTCTGATATGTAAAATGTAATGTAAAAAAAAAATTCTTAGTTCAGACATTTAAAATATTAAAAAAGTAAATATTTTATTGAATGGATTCACAGTGTATAAATAAGTGTATTGCAAAAACAAAACAAAGCAAAAACAAAACAAGACATATGATGAGTTTACTATGACTTGAAGAAAGACTATAGATCCTAAATATTCTGAAGCCATTGAAGGAAAATAATATGATACAGCCAATTGTAGAAACACAAGTTAGAGCAAAACTTGTGGAAGTTACTATCACTTTTGCTATCCAGTAGCAGAAACTATCATCTGGGAACTTGTAGGAAAAAAAAAGAAAAGAAAGAAAGAAGGAAAGAAAGAAAGAAGGAAAAAAAATTATGATAATGGGTATCTAATTGACATAGAGAGTTGTAGCCCCAGCATCAGGATGGATGATTAGAAATTGAATTCTCAGACATGGAAAGTAAGTACAATATTTTAAGTTTTATTTCTGATTTTTCTTACTCTTAGAGCAGAGGAGGAAACTAAAATTTCTGTAGTCAAGAATATCTGCTTTGGATCAACAGCTATAAAACCTACTGGCTGTGATTGTCATATGCCTTATCCAATATGACCAAGTTCTAGTCATAAACACAAAAAGAATTCTTAACGATTTTCAGAACAGATTGTGTGAGACTGCAACATAGTCAATTTTATCAAAATTGTGTGCTTGAGCTGAGTAGCTAAAATTGAGATAAATAATTGGTTTAGTTTTGCTGCTAAACAGATAATGTGGATCATACTCATGGACCTTTTATGTATTGCTTTCCCACATTTCATCTTTGTACTGCTCTTGTGTTCATGTTCAGATCATTCATATTTTATTTCGAAACATTTTCATTTTCAGATCAGCAATTGTGTGATCCTGGTGAATTTCTTTGCCACGATCATGTGACTTGTGTCTCCCAGAGCTGGCTGTGTGATGGGGACCCTGACTGCCCTGATGATTCAGACGAGTCTTTAGATACCTGTGAGTAGAAAGGTTCTCATGCCATTCAGATTTACCTTACATGTGAAACTAAATGTCAGTTGTTTTCCTGGATGACTGCTGTTCTAGTTGCTTCTTTTTTTTTTTTTCTTTCCAAATAGCCTAAGAAACTTGAAGCCTTTTGTTTGTGTTTCCTTTAAAATGACTATGTGAATGAGACTTTAAAATGCAGTTTTGTAGTGTGAATTAATTTTTGAAGGGATGAAAATGCAAAGTTAATTGTTTCAATGTGATTGTGTTACTAGTAGAGAAAAAAATTACTTGAGAAGGAAAAAAAAATCCTTTAAAAGATAGCACTCAAAAGGAATAAGACCCTTTCCAATAATTTATTTCACCCATTTTGAGACAGAAGAGCATGTAGAAAGAATAGTAAAGTAATCAAGTTGAGCGCCCATATTGTTTCTGTTAATGTCTTCTGGCACTATACAAATTATTGAACATGTTTTCTTATATGAAATGGCAAGGTAGAAATTATATTTATTCACCCATACAGGGAGATTCTTTGCCTTTATAATATTAGATTCAGAAGCCCTTCACACACATGGATCCCAACTGTAATCGTACCATTGTATCTAACTTGGAGTCCACTGAGGGCTTTGCATACATGAAAAATCCTGCTAATGCAAAATTATAAATAATAGGGCCATGGCTAACTCTGCTACATTGTTTTTTTTTTAATACCCACTAGCATATGGAGTATGAACAATCTCCTAAATTTTAATATTGATATTTCTAGCACTTCTATTTTGGTCTGTGTACCCCCTGCAACCAGGTATGACAGCTTATCAGTATTCTCAAAGCAGCTAATGGTGTTGTTGGGTGGAAGTGGAGGGAAAAAAAATCCATCATCCTTAGTGCTTGGTATTGTAAGAAATAACAATTACTGGTTCCACTTTCCATTTTTATTTGCTTGTTTACAAGTCTTGCAGGCAAGGCCAATATAAGTTTTGATGAAAATCTTGCCATTAGAAAGCAGAGGCAATGATTATTCATTTTTTTTATGTTTGCCAGTGTTTTTAAAGTTTCTCAGCATATGGGTTCTTGAATATTTGCATTAATTGCTCTTTCCTTTGAACAGATCACTTCTCCCATAGGAGGAGGTTGTAGTTGTTTACTACCTTTGTAATTCTCACCAGTTTAATTCAGAAAACCTTTACCAGACTCTCTATAGCATAGAAAAGTTTCTTGGCATGATAAAAGGAAACAAAAAACAAGTTAATGGGAAAAAAGCCCTAATGGATAAATAAAATGTAGTAAATCCATACAAAAGAATGTTATTTGGCAATACAAAAAGAATGAAGTACTCATACATGCTACATGGATAAACCTTGAAGATATTTTGCAAAGGAAAAGAAGCAAGTCACAGAAGTCCACGTATTTTATGATTTCATTCATTTGAAAGATCTCAAATTGGCAAATCTACAGAAGTAGAAAGTAGGTGAATGTTTCTCAGGGCCAACTAGGGCTGGAGGCAATAAGAATTGACTGCGAATGAGCATGGGATCTCTTTTGAAGGTGAAAATATTCTAAAATTAGATTGTGGTATGTATGCACAACACTGTTAATACATTTAAAAACAATGATTCATACATATTAAAATGGGTGAATTGTATAGTATGTGAACTATATAATAGTAAAGTTGTTTAAACATGAAAAAGAAGGAAAAAAATCTCAATAGTATGACTGTGGGTGTAGGTGGCATAATAATGAGAGAAGACAACAATAATAAATGCACTGGGCACGAAATTTATAAATGGTGGGACCCTCCCCTATTGAAGTACCATCTGGGAGTTTTCTCCTTGTTAGCTCCAAGGGAGGGTTGCCATGACACAATCAGAATAAAAAGTTAAATTTTTGAGTTCTGGTACTAGAATCTTGTGTTTCTGTCCTGATCCTTCCACAAAATTGCTGGTGGGAAATATGACAGAGATGTGAGATAGCTTTGTGGAATGCATCTGCAGGAAGGCCTCGTTAAAGGGTACAATTCCATGGAACTGTGTACCTGACACAAAGCGAAAGCAATTGAGAGGACATGGCTGGAAAACCTATAAAGGCAGGAGTTTCCTTTATGCTGATGAAGAATAGAGAATGATGATGTTCTTTTTGTGCTAAAGAGGGAGTTCAGTAGGAGACTCAGACTGGAGATGCATGTTGTAGAGAAGAGTAGCAAGGACCTGTGTGACCACAACAAAACCCAGAGAGGAAAGAGACCCTGCAGTGAATGCTAAAGTGAATGGGGGACAAGTATCCCTCTCTCCTTCCCATGCCCACTCCACACCTCTAGGAACATGGTGCATAACCATCAGGGCTACACCAATGGATTAGACCTGAGTTCGCCAGCCGGCATCCACCCTGATTGAGTGGGCATTTCCTGTGAATAGTAGGTATATCCACCACATGTTGTTAAATATTTGAATGTCCATCCTGCCCAGAAGGTAGACAGCACCTAGGGCTTTGGAAAAGATAGGTCCTTCCTTCACAGAAATTAGGGGCTTTAGCCTGAGGCCTTAAGTTAGAAATTACATGTGGTTTCATTAAAAATAGAGATATACTTTCTGCTTTCTTAAAATATTTTTAAAATGAATTCATACCTGCTCAGGATATTTTTGGCAGTTTTTAAGTATATAGTTATTTTCCTCTCCAATAAAATGTGATGAATTCTATTTAAAAGTATTTCCTCATTTTGGCTGTTCTTACTCTTTTGACATCAAAATTGCTGAATTTTCTTAAAGAAAATGTTAAGACTATTCTTATATCAGTGTAGTTACCTAACAAAACAGAGACATGACTATTTCTCTACCTGGGTACTTGACCTGGCAACATATTTTGATCTACATTAAATTAGCCTCTTCCAGATAAATAATTTCAGCCAGTACCCATTGAAATATGGATAAACATAGAAAAAAGCTTTTTGAAAAATATCAGAGGTTTTCAAATTTAAATTTCTCAATCCAGATGTTCACAATTACCATTTTCTCTAATCATAGTGCTTTGTAATGTGTTGTTTTATGACATTCATATGTAGTCATCACTGATCTACATAAAATAATTGCATAATTTTATAATTATATGGATGCATACATTCAATGTGAAGGATAAATACTAGAAATCAAAAACCTTGAAGACTGATTCTTAGGAAGGGTAATTTTGTGCTCAGTGTCTGAACGAAAGTTTGTTATCTTTGATTTTGAAGACAAAGTGTGTTGTATCTACAAAATATTAGATGAAAACAGCTGATGCAATACACTTTTCGAGGCATAAAAGATTTACTTGTGAAATGCTGATGATTGAAATACTTTAGAAGACAAAGGTACATGCAGAAAAACAAGAAATTTTGAACTTAAATGAAATTTAGGTATTTGGGGGTCTGAGGTGTTAATGTGCATATATATTTCTCTTATGTGTTGTTTAGACTCAAGCTCTAGTGAAAAAAAATATATAAAGAAACAAACAAAAAACCAAACCAGCAAAACCAAAAAACAAAACCAAAAAGACCCCAGACTTTTGTGGGAGGTAGGTTTACCATTAAGCTGGATTGTGTGTTGGGATATTGTCTCAAATATGCAATTGGAGAAATTTAATAATTTATATCCTTACATTGGATGTGAGAAATGATTCATTAGCCTTCTATTAAAAATAAAATTGCTTATTTCCTCATATTATTTGAAGTGATTTTTCAGGGTCTAAATGGCTGATCATCTTTAGGTTCTATGAGGCAATGAGAATAGAAAATCAGGAAAATCACCATCTTTCTACTCAGTGCTTTCAATCCAGTTGTTAGTCTAGCATCATTGTGTGTGACAAGAATCAAAGTGAATGGTGATAATGTTTATTTGTGGAATGAAAGCTTAGCACCACCTGTGGCAGGGAAGTCTTCTTGAAAGGCCCTTTTATTCTGAGGTATTCAAAATTTAATTCCTTCTAGGATTTTCTGTTCAGTGCTTAATGATACTTCCTTTCCAACAATCTGCTTCAGCTGATGTGTGATGTTTTCTGCCAATCTGATGTTAATACACTTAAAACTAGATTCTCCTTTTTTAAGTCGGGAAGGTAACAGTTTTACTGTTTCTTTTCCTTCCCTATTGCCCTACACTACCCCCCTTCCGATAGTAATTTAGGCTGCCCTTCAATTACATATCATACTTTGGATGTAATGACTCATCGGCCAACAAAGGAGACTAAAAATAGCCTTAAAGGAGGGTAAGAACTGCAACCTGGATAGTTGTGATCTGGGACATTGACTCTATCCTGTCCTTCTGAGGAATTGGCAAACTTTTTTTGGTAAGGGGCCAGATCGTAAATATTTTAGATTTTGTGTCCTATGTGATTTCCATTATGTATTCTTGTTTTTTATTTTTCAAACCCTTTAAGATGCAAAACAAAAAAACAAACAACAAACAAAAACACTTTCTCAGCTCACAGTCTATTCAAAACGGGCCACGGCAGGGATCTGGCCAGCGGGCTGTAGTTTGCTGACCCCTGTCGCAGTGTCAGCTGTGAACTATGGCCACTGTTCCCTACGGAGCTGGGTCTGTGCTTGGGTACTGCTGCAAAGCGAGCGGCATCACCCCTCACAGTGGACACATGGGGCACAGAGCTACGCGTGTACCCACCACCTCATGGGGCCAGACCCAGGCAGTATGGTGTCATCGACAATAACTGGGTTCTTTCTCCTATGTTTGCATATGACCTTATGATGCAGAGCAGAAACAGTTGCTTAGCCGGGTAGAGATTTGTTGTTCTTCTATAAAAAAGTTGCAAAACACCACCTTTCTGCTCTGCCCTCCCTGGCATGAACCTGTCAGTCTTAGAGTCAAAGCACAACTACTTCGCCTCTGCCAGTCAGTAATTTCATTTCAGGCAGGAAAAAGGGATGGGGAAAATGGAAAAGGGAAGTGCCAGTCGCTCTGTATAACAAAATATCAAGCTCATCAAGCTCAGTGGATTTCTGCTTATATGTTCATGGCCAGAATGAAACATATGCGGTGTGGGACAATGAGTATTTTCATCAGAGCCCATTGCTTTCCAAAAAGGAATGAGTGGCTCTGCTATTAAAGAACAAGGGGAGAGTAGCTATTGGGTAGAAAGGGGCACTAGGCAGCAGGATCCACAGTGTCCTTCACTCCCCTTTCTTCTCTCCGTTTGCCACATGGGAGGAGCCAGGCTCAGTGCCGCATCAGGGCTTCCAAATCCTAGCTGCTTGGCTCCAAAGCCAGTTCCTCCGTGAATATCTTTGCTCTTACACAACAGAGTTAACCTTTCCAGGCTTCCATTGCCTCATCTGTACAGAGGACATGACAGTACCCGCCTCACAGTAAGGTGCTTGTAAAATAGTATCAGTTGGAGGTCTCCTGGGTGGCTCAGTCGGTTCAGCAACAGACTCTTGATTTTAGCTCAGGTCATGGTCTCAGGGTCATGAGATCACAGGCCTGTGTTGTTGGACTCCAAGCCTGCTTAGGATTCTCTCTCTTTCCCTCTCCCTCTGCCCCTGCCCTGTTAGTCCTTTTCCTCTCTCTCTGTTGAAAGACAGACAAGACAGACAGTAAGAAGAAAGACGGACAGTAAGAGAAAAAGTATCTGTTGCATAGTAAGGCTTTCTTTACCACACACCCTATGCTGAATTGCAGATGCCTAGAGCTCTGACCAAGCACTTTACCCTGAGGGTCTTTTGATAGAACATCCTAACTGCCCCCTCTCTCATTCTTACTGAAAATTGGCTTTATTCTCTAAGGGTGTGGCTAAAGATAAATTAATCTACCACAAACACTCATTTCACTTACGTTAACAGTTTTTAATAATTAGATATGTTATACTCAAACATTAGGACAAATATAGTATCGAGATTATTTGGGGACAGGTGGCCTTTTTCTAGGAACTCTTCCAAAAACATCATGTTAACAAATTAACTAAAGTTAAACTACATGGCTACAAAACACATTAGTGAATAATCATATTTAATCAACACTGCAGTACTGAAAGGTAGAGGTTATCTCATTTTACAAAATGAAAAACTTGAGTTTAAGGTCCTTTGTCCTCCTGTACATTGGCCGTTACTGGTGAAGACAGAGTTTATATTTCTTAGAATTTGCCTTCATATTTTGAAAGGCTGAGGTAAAGAAAGATCCAGCTCCTCAGAGGACCCTTTAGGCCACATAATTTAAAAAATATGATATCATTTGAAAAACACAAAAAGCTATCCCAACAGGGTTATATCACACTGACGTGGAGAGTGATCCTTTCTAATTGAATAATGCAGTAAAAGTAACAAGTCTCCTGGGTAATAGGAAGAGCAGCATTTATGGAAAATGAAAATAACTGAGTTATTAGGGTTAGATGTGCCTCTGCCTGAGTTGACCACTTCTTCTATTGTTTTTCTGGTCTGTAGAATTTTAAATTTTATTTAGATAAGAAGCTATTAATGAACATCTTATATTTATACGGTGACCTTTCCCCTAGGATATAAGGTAGAAACTTTTATAATTTCCTTCAAAATTTTCTTTCTTTGACAGAGGTCAGAGAAATAAAATGAAATTCAAGTGGGAGGTTATTAGCAAACAGATCCTGCCCTTTAAAAATATATAGTAGAATAAGACACTGAAACTAGACTATAGGAACAATAAAATGAATGGAAGTGTGGTGCTTTTTTCTAAGTAATAGTGATATAGAGGTCACTTTGCAATGAGCTAATATATGAGAGCCACGCAGCTAAGCTTTTCGTTAGGTAGAGAAGTTGAAATGATCTTACAGATTAAAGGGAAAGCATATGAGACCCATGAGGACAGTTTAAGTCTCTTTCAATTTTTTTGTTTTGCTCTTCATTTTATTTGGAAACTCCTCTCTTTAACAATGGAGAGGCCAAAAACATTGATCCTTCTTTAATAATAAAAAGACTCCCACTTCACAGTTGATATGGAGGGGAGACAGAAAGAGGGGGGAAGGTGTAATTATGAATTTAAAGAGTCTGTCTAATGTTGGTTTCTTTTCTTAGCACAGTGGGGATGGGTAGAGGGTGACCTTTCTCTTCATTCTGCCCCACGATATACTAATGGGTCTCTGCAAGTCTGCTGCTGCAATTTTAAGAAAGCCTGATTGGAGGCAGAGGTGATAAAACCGAGTGGACTACAGTTCACACAGGCAGAGCAAGACCAGCATCCAAAAAAAAAAAAAAGCCTCACTTTTTGACTCAAGGAGTCACTTGCTTGTTGGTTTTCTGACCTAAAATCACAGGTCACAGGATAAAATGGAATTCGTGTCCCTCAGCCATTACTGGAAACTGGAGGGAATGCAAACTGAAGTGGTATAAAGTAAAGGGGGTAAAACAAAATAGGTGAATTCCACAGACAACTCTGATAAAACCTCTTTGGCTTAAGGGATGATATACTGTAAACAAATGTTCTTGCAGGGCTCTATAGGGACAAAGCTGAAGGCTGAACAAGGAGGCTTCTTAAAAATGGTTCAATCCATCATTTATCCACATCTAATCTAGCATTTGGGGTTGGGGATGAAGGCTTTCTACCTTTCATGGGTGAGCACATTTCTTCCCGGAGGACGTTTTATTCTTTATAGTCAGTGTATAAAATTTACATTTGACTTTTACTCCGAAGTGCTTCTAAAATGACATATTTTGTTAAATGAAGCACTAAAGGATGTTGTGTTCTAAGAACTTATCTTAATGACAGAGCCTTTTTTTCTGTCCCTTCTCCCACATCTTCCATCCTCCTTCCCTGAAAGCAAGATATGAAACCCAGATGTTGTATGCCTAGGGAATTTTGAGCAGGACAAAGAGTATCATCATTCTACTAATTGCTAAATTGGCCCTGTTCAGATTCAGGCAGCATGATTAACTTTGTGTTGATTTTTTTTTTTAATCAAAATCTTCATAACATTAGCTTTCCTGATATTCAGAATGGGAGAGATTGCTCACAAAGGAGTCAAGTTCATGGAAGATAGGTAGACTAAACAGGGCTTAGGTGAGAGGACAGCAGTTTAGTGAATGGGGCTAATACCATGTACTCAGGTTGCATGCAGGTTTGTTGGATGTTTGTTTACTAGGGGGAGAACAGGATCCCTTGGAAGGGAAGTTTGTCCAAGTTCTTCACTGATTAACCTTAAAGGATCAGATGCAAGATGGGGGGATCCTTCAAATGGCACAAATCTTTTTCAGGACTCAACAGTAAGAAAGAAAACAAATACTTCCCAGTACCCCTGGTGGAGTTGCCGAGAGAAAAGTGATTCCTAATAGAAATTACTTGTCTTTGGGTTCAACATACAGTCACAAGACCAATAATCTCATCTTTAACAAATAGGAGTTGTAGAAATAAGTTGTATAATGTTTTGATGATTTTTAAAGGACATGCACATTAGAATCATTTACTATCTTTTGATCTTTGCCATTTTTTTTTTTAAAAGGATAAGGCAGGTATAGTGGCTATTAAGAAAGAAAAAAAGAAAAAGAAAGGAAATAGCAAAGGGGAGAAGAGAGAGGAGAAGAAAAAAGAGAAAATAAAAGAAATAAATCTTTTTTCTTATTTAGGCACAGACATATTGTGCCTGATCAAGAATCTCATAGCCAATGGGTAACAAGGCTAGAATAAGAATCTAGAAATTCTATTTCTTAGCTTCCTATTGTAGTGTCTGTCATGGGTTAAATTGTGCCTTCTCAAAACTCATATGCTGAAGCCCACAACTCTTATGTTCAACCCATATGTTGAAGCCCAGTACCTCAGAATGTGACTGTGTTTGGAGGTAGGACCTTAAAAGAGGTAATGATCAACTTAAAAAGAAGCCATTGAAGTGGGTCTGAGCTTTGTGGAGGTCTTATAAGAAGAGGAAATTTGGATACATTAAGGGACACTGGGGCAAGCATGCCCAGATGGAAGGAGCAGAAAGATAGTGACAATCTGCAATCCAAAGAAAAGCTTCCCAGGAAACAATCCTGACAACATCTTGATCTTAGACTTTTGGCCTGCAGAACTGTGAAGAAATAAATTTCTGTTGTTTAAGCCACCTAGTCTATGATGTTTTGTGAGGCAAGTTCTGGCAGACTAATACAACAATCTATTACACATCTAGTAAAATTCTATCTTTTTTTATACCAGTAGAAGAACAATGTAGCAATTAAAAAATGCCTTCTCTTCTTTGAGGATATATATTAGAGTGCTAAATTTATAGGCACTATATGCTTATTTAACGAGATGTAAAATGAAATCCTATTCTTACAGTAGTGGTTATAACACTGTAAGAACACTTAATTTCACTCTACAATGCTATTCTTAGGCAAATGAAAAAATATTTTTGATAAAAAGATAGTACATAATTACTGCAGATTTATTTTTTTCAAATATTTATGATTGATGAGTTGCTCTAAAATGTGACAGTAAAAAGAAATGCTTTATGCACATGGGCCTTTGAGGAATTTCGTTACATTTTACTTCCAAATTTGCACATATCAGATAATTCAGTTTTGTAAAAAGTACTTATTTATTTGTTTGAGTGAGAGAGAGAGGGCGCACCTGTATAAGTGGGGGGAGAGGCAGAAGAAAAGGGAGAGAGAGAATCCCAAGCAGACTTCCCACTGAGCATGGAGCCTAAGCAGGGTTCCATCTCATGACCCATGAGACCATGACCTGAGGCAAAATCACAAGTGGGCCACTTAGCTAACTGAGCACCCCAGGGCCCCTAGACAACTCAATTTCTTAAATGAATGGCATACCATGTATTTTCATTTAACTAGTGAAGCAAATTTTGCCACTGAACTAGATTTCTCATAATTTATAGGTTCATTTTCTTTTTTTTTTCTTTTTAAATTTTTTTAATAAACATATAATGCATTATTAGCCCCAGGGATATAGGTCTGTGAATCGCCAGGTTTACACACTTCAAAGCACTCACCATAGCACATACCTTCCCCATTGTCCATAACCCCACCACCTGATTCATTTTCTTTAAGAAAATTAAACTATCCAATCAATCAGTAGCTATTTGCTGAGGAACTACTGTGTTCAAGGTACTTACTAGAAAAGGTCCTTCGAACATTTATGCCATACCCTACCATGTACCTGGGTTTTAATTTATGCTACTATAGTCCTCTATCCTGGTTAAATGCTACTATGTCTGTGTTAATGTAGATGGTGCTTATGATAAACATGATGGTGGTGATTACTGACACAAAATGGATAATCAGTATGAGTCAGATACTGACTCATGAGCCGTATATGGATTCTCTCTTTTGATTCTTACAACAACCCTGAACAGGACGTCAGGTAGAGTTGTCCACATTGAACAGGGCACCAAGTGACATGAATATCAGAGTCAACATGGGTGTACATATTTTCTCACAAATGGAAATTAATTATTTTGAAAAGGGGGCAATATTTTCTAATTTGTATGAAGGCACTATATAAGCTAATGGTGGTCCTGCCTATGATACTGTGGTCTCCTTATATAAATAATACAAATAAATTATGAGTGAAGTTATTTGCTAGGGATCTTAAGGCAATTAAGCGATATATAGCCTTCTAGATGGGAAAATCAAGCTATATAGCCTTCTAGATGGGAAAATCAAGCTCAGAGAAGCTAAGTAGGTTCCTATAAGATTCTCTCTTAGTGAAGGCAGGTTTTTCATGCAGGCTTATTTCACATTATATTCACATCAGCATGCTTTCCATTATACCACACAGCCCCCTGTACATACTTGAATTTTGGGCTATTCAGTTTTCACACAACAAATTTTAATTGAGTGACTACTATTTGATAGATTCTGTGGTGGATGTTGAAATGACAAGGTCAATATGCTAAACACGAAAGATAGGTATACTGACAACTGGAGAGAAGATTTTGATTATTTTTCCAACTGAAAAGGTTTTGCTTATAAATGTGTGTATGTTACTGTGTTAATCATTATAAAAGGTTAATCTTTTATAGAAAATTAATCATATAAGAGGTACAAAAATACATAAAATCACTAACATTTATATATACATATATATGAACTTTGTGTGGGCACATTTGAGCAAACTGAATCTGGAAAAATAATTAATATTCTCTTAAACTTTATTGCTCACACACACAAATTACATAGACAGGCACACACACTAGTTTGAAAACACATGTAGATTATCATGAGATTCTTCTTAGTTTTCTATTGCTGTGAAACAAACTATCATAAATTGAGCATGTTAAAACAGCACACAGTTCTGATTTTATAATTCTGTAGGTCAGAAGTCTAGGCAGGATCAAATGAATTCTCTGCTTAAAGTCTCACAAGATTGAGATCAAGGTGTTCCTCAGGCTGGGCTCTTAGCTGGAGGGTCTAAGGAATAATTCACTTCCACACTCACTTCAGTTGTTGGATGAATGAAGTTTCTTGTGGTTGTAGGATTGGGGCCATGATTTTTTGATAGCTGTCAGCCTCCACCGCTCTTAACAACTAAAGGTCACCTACATTCCTTGGAACGTGACCCCCTCTATTTTCAAAGCCAACAATAGTATGTCAAAACTCCCTCATGCTTTATGCTTCAAATCTCTGACGTACTTTTCACTATACGATGGAAGGAACTCTGCTTTTGTGGACTTCATGTGATTAGATTAGGAACACTTGGATAATTGCCCCTTTTGCCATACAATATAACACAAGCCTGAGAAAGCTAGCTCATCATACTCACATGTTTACCCATATTCACAGGGAAGGAGTTATACAAGGGTGGGAGGCATTGGGAATTGGTCTTAGAATTCTGACACAATGTTGTAGTTTGCTAGTGCTGCCATAAAACAAACAAACTACACTGAGTGGCTTAACTAACAGAAATTTATTTTCTCACAGTTCAGGATGCTAGAAATCTAAGACCAGGGTTTTGTCAGGGTTGGTCTCTGAAGTCTCTTTCTTGGGCATATAGTTGGTTGCCTTCTTCTGTTGTCTTCACCTGTTCTTCCCTCTGTCTGTCTCTGTGTCCTAATCTCTTCTTTTGAGATTATAACCATGATATTGGTTTAGGGCCCACCCATATGACCTCATTTTACCTTAATTCTTTTAATACTTCCGTCTCTAAACAGACACATTCTGAGGTACTGGCAGTTAGGACTTCAATATATAAATTTTGAGTGGACACAGTTCAACCCATAACACACAGAATTATTTTGGTTTTCTTTTTTGAGATTTTAAGACTTCATTAGTCACTAGCTCACCTAATAAGTGTAAATTATTGTTTAAAGAGTTGAATTCTGGAGCACCTGAGTGGCTTAGTGTGTTAAGCCTCTGCCTTCCGCTTGGGTCATGGACTCACGGTCCTGGGATTGAGACCCACATGGGGCTCTCTGCACAGTGGGGAGCCTGCTTCCCCCTTTCTCTCTGCCTGCCTCTCTGCCTACTTGTGATCTCTCTCTCTGTCAAATAAATAAATAAAAATCTTTAAAAAAAAAAGAGTTGAATTCTTCCCCTGTTTTTTTGTTGTGAATAATTTCAAGCTGACAGAAAAGTTGAAAGATTAATATAATAAACAGCTGTATACCCTGGATTTACCAACCATTAATATTCTGTGACATATGCTTCCTCTTTTTCTCTTCCTGAATTATGTATTCATAAATGTAATATATACAAATATGTACATATATATGTTTTTGTAGACATCATGATGTTTTACCCCTAAATGATTCTTTTTTTTTAAGATTTATTTATTTTAGAGAGGAGGGGAGGGGCAGAAAGAGAGTGAGTGAGAGTGCATAGAATGTGTAGCCTGATCCAGGGCTTAATGCAGAGCTTGATCCCATGACCCTGAGATCATGATCCTGAGATCACAACCTGAGGCAAAACCAAGAGTCAGATGCTTAATTGCCTGTGCCACCCAGGCATCCCACCCCTAAGTGATTCTAAGAACAAAGCATACTCTTACATAAGCGTAATACTATCATCATGCCCATGAAATTTGACATGGATGTAATATCCAGTCCATAATCAGATTTCCCCAGTGGTACTCAAAATACTTTTTGTAGTTATTTTATTTTTCCTAGTCCAGGATCCAAACAAAGATAATTCATTGCATATGGTTATTATAGCTCTTTAATCTTTTTTTATCTAGAATATTCTAAACCTTTCTTTTGTCCATAATAGCATTGGCATTTTCCCATTGAATGTCACACAATCTGAATTATCTATTTACTTGATGAGGATTAGAAGCCAAGTAAATACTTTGCCAAGAATACCTTACAGGTTATGATAAATGTTTCACATTGTGTTAAATCAAGAGGTAGGTCAGACAGAGGATAGGTTGATACTTGGTTACCAAAACTGAATTACAACAAAGTGTTTTTCAGAACATAAGGTACACCTTTGAACTATACAGCTAAGAAATTAAAGATGAGGGAGTATTTTATAGCCTGAACTATTCCATTAGGAAAAAAGAGTTAGAAAGAGATTAAAATTAAGACCTTAAAGTCATGGCATATCCTTATGTTATTTGAGCTTGAAAATATAAATCAACAGAAGAGTGAGGCTATCAAGCTTGAACTTTGTGTCTCTTGAGTTGTGTCAATTGCCACTTAAAAAGAATCTAATTTTGGCTTTTCACTTTGCTCTATGTGTAGCTAAGTATAAATGTAACATAGAATTACTATAATGTTGTTTAAGTGACAAATAGTCTAAATCCCTTATTATATTGTTAGGATACTTCAGGACAGGAATCTTTCTATCTGTTTTTATATATTGTTCTGCACACAGTGAACAGCAAGTACATATTTTGTCTGAGATTTGAAAGATGAATATGTAGGTAGGGAGTTTAAGACATGATTCAAAGTACTTGAGTCTAGTCTCATCCATTTACAAGAACTCTGCGAATACACACACACATATAATACTATATATGATATGTAATTCTTTATATAATTCACAAATTAATGATATATAATACCTTAAGAAATTTACACAATTACTTTATTAACCTGTTTTCTTCACATAAATAGGGAAACAGCTTCTTGAGGCAGGGACACAACTTAACCATTTAGATTTTTTCATCCCCCCTTTCTTTTAGTACTGTCAGCAAGTTTTTATATGTTTATTTAATTGGTTCATTAATGGAATGATTGAATGTATCATTTCAAAAGGGAAAGAAAGAATAAAATAAAGAAAAAGAGAGAAAGAAAGAAAGAAAGAAAGAAAGAAAGAAAGAAAGAAAGAAAGAGGAAGGGAGGAAGGCTAAAAGAAAAATTCACACCAATCCTAATAATGAAAAAATCTAACTACAACAGGATTCAATTAAGGCAAAGCAGGCCATATACATACTGATAATGCTAAATCAGAAGGCAGTTTATAAATTAAACACAATATTAATGATACTTTTTTTTTAACATTTTGTTTATATGACAGAGTGAGAAAGAGAAAGAGCACAAGCAGAGAGAGTGTCAGGCAGAGGGAGAGGGAGAAGCAGGCTCCCTGCTGAGCAAGGAGCCCAACGAGGAACACCATTCCAGGACCCTGAGATCATGACCTGAGCTGGAGGCAGACACTTAACCAACTGAGACCCCCCACGATAATGATACTTTCCTTTCTAGTGATAGGCATGTGTTTGTAAACAATTGACCCCGAGGTTAGTAGATTCTTGCAGATATGAATGTGGAATTACTGCACTCTGACTGGAATAAAATAATTGGGTTTGCATTACCACTCAGTTATTTTTCTGATTTATTTCTTCCAATGATAGGAATATAAATGTGATTAAGTTTGTTTTGTTTTCAACGTTCTGGTCTTGACTAATATTTGATAGAATGGGAGAATTTGTTATTCCTCAAAAATGAAACTGATTTAACAAGTCAAATAAGGTTAATTCTAAGCTTAAGAAATCATCATGATCTGATTGGCTATCTAGGGTGTACCCTTAATGGAGGAGATTGGGTTCTGTTTAAGATTTAACTCAAGGATAAACTACCTGAATGATCCATGAGGAATGAGACTGCCAGGTTCTTACTAAATTTTGCTTCAAGAGATATTTTTGCTTTCAGCTTCTTTTCTTTGTTTCTTAATGGTCATAGTTTGATTCACTGGTCACTTGTAGGTGCTAGGAACTGAAAAAAGTTGAACCAACATAATATCCAGATGAAACAAACAAACAAACAAACAAACAAACAAAAAACTCTATAGTTTAGTGAGGTGAAAGAACTGGCCTAAAGATGCATAGTTAATAAATCCCATGACTGTGACTGGAATTTAGATCCCCTTGATGTACATCCTTTCTGTCCTTTAAATTTGCATGTGTGCCTCATACTAATATAGTTCTGAACCACTTCTGTATTGATGATATCTCATCCTTTATCAAAACAACAACAACCAAATAAAAAGCAGGATCTGAAATAATAAGTTTAAGTTAATTTGATGAACTGAAAATAAAAATAGAGGTTTTCCTACACTAGTTTTGAAAACTGCATCTATTTTCCTTCAAAATCTGGTGTGTTTGTGCACAGGTGTGCATGCACAGTCATATGTGCACATACACAGTGTGATATTTTTCTATAAAAGGCAAGTGATATGTTTACTTGATATATGTTTGGGTCCTTTTTTCTGTGACAGCATGAGGAATGGAAGAGTGTATTTAGTAGGGAAAATAAGTTTATAAATGGTAAAATCGTATAAGTATAAATAAGTTAAATATAAAATAAAAATAAATATAAATTCCCTTAGCTTAACTTCCAGTGAGACATCCTGATATAAGGAATGAATATTTGTGCCCAAAGCAACTAGGTTCCCGTTATGCCCATCAAGTATTTTTTTCAAACTGTTTTGACCTTACAACCAACAATCTAGAAAACACTGTAGATCTATTAGCTTTTTTTTTTTTTTTCAAAATAATTTTAAGTAATCTAAAAGTAACCATATCAATCTCATGGAAAATCTTTAAATACTTAATTACATTGAACCCAGGGTACCATTGTGAGACTTTTGCTTAAAGCAATATTTTTTACAATTCTATTTATTTCAGCAATCAACAAGCCTGTGATAAAAATACTGATGGGCCTTTAAGAAAATATTTCCATGTTCTGATAAAAGTAATACTGCCCAATATAATTATATTTACTTTCCCAAATATGGAATATTTCTTACATATTGAAAAAAGCTGACTTTGAATTTTTCAGGAGAGGTATGTCAAAGATTCTGTTATACCTTTCTTAAATATATAGAATATTTCTTAAGCATCTTATTACTCACAAACCCTAAATATATGATGTATTTTATATTATAAATCTTTGGCAGTTAACAAACTAATTGATCTTTAATTATAAAGAAGTAATATGTTCATTTAAAAAAAAATAAGTGCTCACTCAGATAAATTTACACTCGAAAAGCTGATTAGGGTAGACTTTGGCAAGGATTGCAGCCTTCCAGTCTGAACAGATTCTAATCAGCTTTGACAGCAAAAGAGCTTCACCTGGTGTTTAATTTGAGATTTGTAATCAGATGATTTATAGGAGTTAAGGTTTTACAAAATGTGGAGCATTTGTCTTGATATAATATTAAGCGTCCCCCATTGTCAACTGGAATCAGTAGTCTCCCATTTTCCTTATTTCAGAGATGCAGAGATGGAAAGGGAATATATTTCCATTAGCAACTCTTGTGGCTAGCCCATGACCTTTCATGGGATTTTATATGAGTCAAGGTTAAAACACATTTGTAAGTATCACACCAACATTCCAGATATGAGGAGACAGTTTCTTTTTTCCAGATCAAAATATCCGTTCCAAGGATGGGAGTAAAAGGTGATGAACAGGTGATCTAGAAATTAGATCTAAAAGACCTAAAGAGCTCTACTGAGATTTTTCAGTGAGTGGCTTCTGTATTGTTGCTTGCCAGATATCTACTGTGTCATCACTGGCTTGTTTTTATTCCATATCTTACTTTTTTCAACTCCTTCATTTTTTTCTGTCTTTTACTTGTATTCATACCATTTTAATCTTGCTATTTATTCTGATGATGCTTGTGCTACGTATGATTTCGGTCTTAATGTTTTCCTTTGAGTTAGTATACATACTATTGAAGTGTTAAATCTTTATTCTCCGTGGCTTTGTTTTTCTCCCCTCCCAGCCCCAATTCTCCTTTCTCTTACTTTAATTTCTTAATTTAATACTCATCATGTGCTTATTTTCAATGCATTTTAAATTATTTTTTCATTTATTATATTCTTAACTCTTACCTCCCTCAACTATTTTTATCACATATAATAAAGAGATTGTGGCTACTTAATCAACTATTAGTTCAGTTTCAATAATGTTCCAAGTTAATTAGAGTCAGCAGGAATAAAAAGCCCTATCTATCTCTGAACAAATATAAATAAATAGATGATAGATAGATAGATAGAAAGAAAGAAAAAGGAAGGGAAATAAGTCTAAATTCCAAAGAGCTGCCTCAAACTTATATAATTGAGACAGTATATTAAAATAAATATAAGTAAATTGAAGAATTTAAAGTTTCAAAAAGCGAATGCCTCTAAACAGTTGTAATAATTCAAAGCAAAATAGACTAAAAAGTGTATTTTCAACAAATGATTCATATAATAAAAATAGTAATTATATATTGTAAAGAGTTTCATTTTCTATTCTTATAATGAAAAAGCAAATGAAAGTAGTGATTTTGAAATTTGGTAACATTAATTTTGCATGAAAATAAGTCTGATATCTATGAATGATTTTTAAATTATAATATTTTTAACTATTTTTTTCCTTTACTGTGGTGATTCTGTCACTTAACCTTGGAACCTGGTAACCTGACACCAAAGAAATCTGTTACAGAAATGCTTATTACAGTAATGACAGTTTGGCCTTTAAGTACTACACAAAAACTGTTCAATGTACTTAAATAGTAATTGAATGTTATTTTATTCCAGCAAAAATGTGTTAAAGTGTAATAACTGTGTTTCTTCTTAGAATTACTCATGAAAACTATTGTCCTTTGAAAGCAGATGGTCTTTTAGAAAGAAGAGCATATCACTCTTTTAAAAAAGCAAAGTTGTGATTTAAAACAAGTATTTAGAGGTTTCATGAAGCGTGCAATATGAAGCTATTTTAATCAGCAAAAAAAGATATTTTACTGTGAACAGAGAAGAAAAAATCTGTTATTGACAATGTGTATAGTATAACCATGAAAGAGAGGGATAACTTGTAACCAGCAGGCGAGACAACCCAAGTGGAATTAAGCTTTTTTAACAAGATAGCTGATAATGCATCTAAAATGAAAGGCAAGTAAACTGTCTTTTTTAAACTTTATTTAAAATTGTTCAAAATTACCAATGGATTTCTATCACAGAAGCAGTCAGAAAGATGTTCTTTTCCTTTTAAAGTATTTTTCTCAAACTTTAGAAAAATTAATGATATATTTCTCTGGAGCTATTTCCTTTCCCCTCTACTCTGATATAACAAAACCAGATCTATATTTGATTAAGTGGAATTTCACTACCTCATTTGTTTCCTGTGGTGTGAGACCTGACACATTCCCAATTTTTGTGTCACTGAATAGGCTTCATAGAAATAGTAGTGTAATATGCAGTTTTACAGTAACTAGGAATAAGTGCTATTTATTTAACCTTTTAGAGCATGATCTTGACAGAATGTTTAGGAAACTTGTTAGAGATTAGCAAAGGGAGCTAACTCTATCTACTAATATTAAACGTAATATAGCCAAAGCACAGTGTGTGTATCTGCAGTCACACTCAACACTATGCTACACAATTAATGGTTCATTTAGATTAAGTAATTGACTCTCAAGTGGAGTCTTTCACTGGTAATTTTTTCATGATAAAACATATATGAAGATAAATGCAGTGTATAACAGTTGTTCTTCCCTTGTATCACTGACCATCTGCACTTTCTTTATAAAGGAAGTAGAAATAAGGATTCAAAAATTATTATTTCAATAACCACTAAGAAGATAGTGAAGTCTCTATAAGTGTGGATTTGAAATCTACAGCTCTGACCCAGTATTAATTTCCATTTTTTAATTATTCTTATCTTATTCTTTCTTCTGATTTTGTGTTCTTATTTCATTGCCTAGGTCTTGACAGGGGCATTTCCTTTGTTGCAATTATGATTTCCAAGACTTTTTACAATATAGACAAAGTGAATACTAACGACAAAAAAGAAGGTTGTTAGGACAGGACTCCTGAGTAGCTCAGTCAGTTAAGCATATGCCTTCAGTTCAGGTCATGATACCAGGATTCTGAGATGGGAGTCCCGCAATGGGCTCCTTACTCAGCGGGAAGCCTTCTTATCCTTCCCCCGCCACTTCCCCTACCTGTGTTCTCTCTCTCTCCGACAATAAATAAATGAAACCTTTAAAAAAATGTTTAAGGAGCTGGATTTCTTTTTTTAAGTTTCAGGATTTGTCACTGATACAGAGGAAAAGATACAAAGTAAATTGAACATTAAAATAGTTATCATGGAAAATGCCTTCAACAGAAAGCAATAGCTAGATATATCAAATTATTGAATTAAGTGCTTATTTTCATTGATGCAAATCCATGAAATTCAGCAGGAAAAGACTAGAAAGCAGGAATTTAGTTCCTTAGCCATGATTAATTGACTAGCTGGATGATCTTTTGTAGAGTTAACCTTCCTAGAACATAATGTAATTAATTAATAAGCCATTAAAACCTAAAAACTCAACAAAAGAGGGCAGAACTGCTTTCTGGATAGCTTGCTATGTTTATTGCAGTTTGTCAGAGCCTATATCCATTCTGTATAGACTTTCTCATTATTTTCCATGTCATCATGGTTGCTAATCACTCTGAAAATCACCCATGGAGTGGAGAAAGATGTTGCAACTTTAGTGTTAATTTGGATTTTTTCCCCTGACAATTCACCAATTTATGTAGAGCTAGAGGAACAATTTGCAAATATTTAGCATCACTGAAGTCTGATCTGTGAGTGTTTGGTTGACAGTGGAAAAATACACTAAAAATTTAAAGTATGTTTATTTTGAAATTTACTTTTTCATAATATTTATCATGGACAAAGTACTAAGAAAAAGTTTAAAGTATTTAGTGCTATCTTTAAATAGATTTCTACTTTTTATGTGTATACATGGCTTCAATCAATATAAATAGAATTCTGAGAAAGTTGGAAAAAATGATTTTCCAGTATTTGTTCAGTTTATTTTTGTTAGTTTGTGAGTATATTAGCATTCAAAAAGGAGAACAAATATTGTACTTATCGACATATATATGTTTTAGTATGTTTTCATATTTTTCTAAATGTCTTTGGAGATGTAAATCCTTCATTTTGTTATTTTTGTTGGAAGTTTTTTGTTTAACACACCTCATTGCTTGTGATACTTGGAATTATTTAACCAAAACTTTTCAGTGAATCACTTCAGTGAACATTATAGCCTTGATAGAGATAATATATTAAAAGTAACTAAAATATTACTTTAAAAAAACAGACTTCACTTATTAACAACTTTATACAATGACAGTCTTAGAAAATTTACTGATAGATTTCACGTTTTCTGTCACATCAATTTCTCTATACTTCTTTAATATCTTATTAATTGCACATAAGTTAGTATCTTTAGACTTTTTAAACCATTTTTAAATACAGTGAATAAAATATGGATTGTGTTTATTTCCTAAGAATCTCATCATCATGGTTTGAAAATAGTTTTTCATTATTGAAGGAGGATGCAAGATGCTACTGGATGGCAATTCAGCTTCCAGAATATTCACTTTTTTAGTTGAGAAACATTTTTCACTTTTTAATGGTGATTACCATTATATAAATTAGATAGAATTTTGATTACTGTTCAAGCTGGGTGGAAATGAGGGCCTTGATCACTTGCCACCTACCTACATTCCATCCCACAAGAGCCTCTGGAAAGCTTTTCCAGAATTCCCAGGGCACAGTAGAACACAGCATGAGATAACTGCTCTAAAGTATATCTAAGATCAGAAGAATTATATATAGGATAATTAATTCTTTGGAGAATTAAAAAAAACTTAAATACAAATAAAATCAAAGAATGTGTATTGTAGGGCTAATTCTATTCATTAACAGAATACATTTATTTTAATTAAATGACTGAATCTCTACTGGAGTCTTTCCCTGGTAATTTTTCATGATAAAACATATATGAAGATAAATGCAGGGTTTATCTCCAGAGACAAACTATGCATCAATAACAATGAGGTAATGATCCAAACTGTGTGTGTCCAAGCTATTAACACCTGAAAAATGAATCTAAAGAACCAGTAGGAGGACATCGTTAATGTGGAATACTACTAGGCTTAAACTATTTCTTTATTCGTAACTTGAATTCTGTCATGGATCTTAGCCATTCAATTTCAAGGACTACAGTGTACTTGAAGCTATAATGTAGCATATCAACACTGGTTAAGGTATCAATAAAAGGAAAAAGTGGAGGGCATTTGGAGTCCTTTTTGTCTCCTCCACGTAGAATGTTCCTCTTTGCAGCAGATCAGAAGGAGGCTGCACAGCTTTGAAAATATTATTTCAAAAATTATTAGGCCACCTAATTGCAAAATTGGCACACATTTCCTTCGCCTTGCTCACATTACCAGTACCACCTTATGAGCTATTCTTACTGCTTTCTCCTCTTCCCACTTCACGAAAATGGAAAATACGAGCAGCTCTCTTGAGCCAAAACACTCAGAGATCCCTATAAAAGGTTTCTATTCTATACCAACCCAAAAGAAAATAGAATAAAGCTGGTGCATTTCTTAGTAATCTAAAATATGATTTTATCAGTTTATCTTTATTTCCTGTAAGCCTATACCTCAGGCTTGCAATCACTGTCTTTAAAATAACCGCAAAACTACTGCTTTTATCCTTCTTGATAAATATTATGTGGTTCAATCTTGCGGTGTTGTTATTATTATTTTATAATAGTAAGATATTATTTTAATTGCTGAAATGTATCAAGTTCTCACCGTGTGCAGCTAGTTTTACTAAGTATATAACTAAATTATTTGATTCTTTCTAGCAATGCTCTCAGATGTTAGGAAAGTCCAATTAAAGAACTGGAATACTCCCCACTCCTCATAAAACCTTTAATTTTTTTCATCAATCTTTACCTAGAAGTTGTATATTAATTATCTTTAAAAAAATTATAATACAAGTAGGAGTCATCATTTAATGAGTGCTAAGTTCCAGGTATTACTTCATAGTTTTACATGGTTTCTCATTATCTCATTTAATTGTTAATATGTGGTGAATATAAGACAACAGCAATATTACTCTAATTCCTGCTTTTAAAAAAAAACCCTACATTTTGAGGCTCAAATGGAAATATATAATAGAGTAGCTCATAAAATATTCCCAGGCTAGAGATCATCACATCAGTGTTAGGGGAGCTGACAATTAGACTTCAGCAATTCAAAAGTCTCTGTAAAATTATTTCAGATGGTACATAGCTCAAATGCTGGGTTTGTTATAAACAACAATGGAATACTAGTTCCATCTTTTTTTTTTTTTTTTTGGAAGAGTTACAAATGTGGGCCTGTCACATGAATCTTGTAGAGGCAAACATGCTATATTGAGGAGTATGTGACAGAGAAGAGGAAAGCTTGTTTCTGTCTCAGCTGTGAGTCAAGAATAATACCTTACATCATTTGAGAGAACAGTAGTTTGTTTTTGAGTTTATTGAGGTATAACATATACAGTAAAACTCATAATTTTTAGTATATAATTCGGATATTTGACAATGCATAGCATTATTGAAAACCAGCTCATTCAAGACGGAACATTTTCATCACCTTCAAAGAGTTCCCTTTTCCCATTTATAGCCAAACCCTTCCCCTCTTCTTGACCCCTGAGACTGGTTTGTCTTTTGTGCTTCTTATTTTACCTTTTCCAGGATGACATTTAAATGAATCATACAGTATGGAACCTTTGATGTCTGCTTCTTTCACACAACATAATACACTTGAGATTGATCTATGTTGCGTCAATCAGTTATTCATTCTTTTTATGTTTCCAGCTGCATGGATGTAGCAGAGTATGTTTACCCAATCTCCAGTTGGAAGACACTGGGTCATTCCCATTTGGGGGATTATGAATAAAACTATTATAGTATTTCATGAATGGATTTTTGTTTTAATAGAAGTTTGCCTTTCTCATGGCGATATTTCTAGGGGTGAGATTACTGGGTTATATAAAGCAAATGTATAAAGCAAATTGTTTATCAGAGTGACTATATTATTCTGTATTCTTACTAGAAATGTGTGAGTGTTCCAATTGCTTTGCATCTTCATCAGTACTTGATAATGTCTCTCAGAAACAAAGATGTAATAAAATCATCAACAAAATATTAACAAATTGAACCCAATAATATATTAAAATGATAATACATCATGAACAATTGATGGTGATACTGGTGTATAAGTTTATTTCAATATTCAGAACCAGTCAACATAATTCACTATATCAAAAGACTAAAGAAGAAAACTATGTTTTCATCTAAATTGAAGTAGAAAATTATTTGACAAAAAACAATATGTATTTATAAGAACAAGACCAACAGCAAGACCTCTCAGAAATCTAGGAACTAAAGTGAAATTCTTCAACATAATAAAAGACATTTCACATAATCTTATAGCTAACATCATTCTTAAGGGTGAAAGATTGAATACTTTTCCTGTAAGATCAGGAACAGGATAAGGACGTATGTTCTCTCCACTAAAATTCAACATTATATTGGAGGTCTTAGTCCAATAAGGCAAGAAAACAAAATCAGAGGTAGACAAGTTGAAAAAATAGAACAAAGCCATCTCATTTTCAGACAACGTGATAGTCCACAAAGAAAATCACCAGAGAAATTATATATAAAAAAATCTAGGATAACTTGTGAGTTTGGCAAGGTTGCAAGATACAAGATCAATATACAAAAATCAACCACATTTCCATGTTCAGATTGTTTTTTGACCCTCAATTAAAACCACTGGATTTCTCTATTGGGAACAATCAACTAAAGAGTAAACCTGGTCGTTTAAGCTTCTAATCTTTCTGCATTTTTCATTTCTCTACAATCCCCACAGCACAAGCACACAGACACATTTGAGAGTACTCTAATAGGTCAATTATAATCTCATAACTGATGTTGAAGCCTTCTATTTTCTCTTTTTATTCTAGGAGAAAGGAAACATTTTATGCTGAATTAAAGGTTGACATTTTAAGTGTTCCTTATTCAAAGCACTTTGATTTCTTCTTTCATGTAAATACAACATAGTAATTACACAGTGGAAAAATATCAGCCTACTTGGAATTTTTTTCATTGCCAAATGGAAGGCAAATCCTATTTATCCCCTTTTCTGGAGATTGTAAGGGAATATAGTGCATCCCAGTCATCTCCAAAATATTAATATTGTGTTCCACTTAGGTTTTTTAATTTGCAAATATTGGCAAATTACATTGACTTTACCTGCCACGAAAGTGTCATCTTCTCTATGTCTTTAAAGCTATATAAAAATTTTCTTATCTCTGTCCTTAAAATTCAGATATAAATATATTTTTAAAAATATTTTATTTATTTATTTGACAGACAGAGATCACAAGTAGGCGGAGAGGCAGGCAGAGAGAGAGAGGAGAAAGCAGGCTCCCCGCTGAGCAGAGAGCCAGATGCAGGGCCCCATCCCAGGACCCTGGGATCATAACCTGAGCCAAGGGCAAAGGCTTTAACCCAGAGAGGCACCCAGGTGCCCCTCAGACATTAATATTAATCCAGCATTCTATACAGTCAAACTTATGATCTAGGAGATACTCTTACACACATGCAAAACATATCATGATGATGATCATCATATATCGACCTTAAGTTCTATCAGTTCCAAAAATAGATTTGAACATAAAATGAAGAAGTACAATAAATTTATGCTCCATCTCTCCTAAATTAAAGAAACATTAAGTACACTGGATGTGAAAGAAAAATATATCTTTTTCTATTTTGGACATTCTAATATTTGACCATCCTTGTTCCTGCCATCCCTGGTATAAAATGACCTTCATCTTATTGGCTTGTTTAGTCCCTCTATGTTTCTTGTAGGGAGTTGTATTTATAAACCACATTTTAACACAGGGAAGGAATCACCTTCATAGTTTCTTTTCCAGAGCTAATACAGTGATGCATACCTCTATTTAGGTATGGCTTTTTCCCCTATGCTGTCACACATTCCTCAGAGATGGTCTCAGGTGTATTGGGCTAGGATATGTAACTAACTAGGTGCTGCAACAGATAGACCCTGAAACTCCATGGCTTAGTTATTTCTTGCTGACACAAAGTCGTATGACTTTCAGAAAGTTGTGCTTTGCTGTCTGGTGACTCCTTTTAGTGACAGTGCCTTCTTAACAAATGGCTTCCAAAGTCATCATTGTAGGGGAAAATGAAACATGGAAATGGTACACTGGCTTTTAAGAGTTTCAGCCAGAAGTTATGTTTGTCATTTGTTAGACTAGTCATATGTCTTTTCCAAATATCAAAGGGGCTGAAAAAGAGTTGTTTTCCTGCAAACCCAGTAGGGAGAAGGAAATCAGAAACGGGTGAACACTAGAAGTCTACTCTGCCGGGAACTCCTAACCCATCTGATCTCCAGGGTGCGGTAAACACTCCCATATCTATCCACCCATCAGTAATTTGACTGTTTGGATACCTTCGCCAGCTCACATCTAAGACTTAAGGAAAAATCAAAAGTAGTGCACTGTCCATAAGAGAAATTAGGCTAGAAATAAGAAAACATTGACTCTTATGGGTGACAACCAGTATTAAAAGGGATATTAATAGTCATTCAGAATGCTGTTATTATTATTATTATTATTTTATTTTTTAAAGATCTTATTTATCTAAGAGGGAGAGAGAGAGTGTGAGAGCATGTGTGTGTGCACACACACAATACATACACACACAACCAGGGGGTGGGGCGGAGGGAGAGGAAGAAGCAGGCTCCCCACTGAGGAGAGAGCCCAACACGGGGCTCACAGGCCTAGATCTCAGGACCCTGGGATCATGACCTGAGCTGAAGGCAGAGGCTTAACTGACTGAGCCACCCAGATACCCCATAATTTAAAGACTATAAATTGGGCGCCTGAGTGGCTCAGTGGGTTAAAGCCTCTGCCTTCGGCTCAGGTCGTGATTCCAGGGTCCTGGGATGGAGCCCCGCATCGGGCTCTCTGCTAGGCAAGGAGTCTGCTTCCTCCTCTCTCTCTGCCTGCCTCTCTGCCTACTTGTGATCTCTGTCTGTCAGATAAATAAACAAAATCGGAAAAAAGAAATAAAGATTATAAATTACTGTATTTTGTTTAAGAGACTGGGCAGGAAATGTTACTTCCTGTTACTTAAGTTTAGGAAGGAGAAAGAGTGACCTATATCTGACATTCAGTTGTTTGGTGTAAGAAAACCAGACTTTTTTTCTTATTGTCTCTTCAAGTCACACTAAATTCTAGCATGGTTAGAAATAGACTTTTGAGGAGCAATCAAAATAGGATTTTTTAAACCACTTTTTTATATGGAAATGTTACTGTTTTTGCTTGATTATATTATACTGTTGTTGGAAAGACTAGATTAAGCAATTTACTAAGGATCATATACATAGTGATATAAAGCTGAGAATAGTATCCAAACACATTTGCACTATTTTTCAATATATTATCTATTTCACAGTGTAAAGAAATGTGAGTTTTATCACCTGTCCTGTGCAAAGCAAGTTTAAAAGTATATATGTAACCACATATAGGTTTAATCTGATCAGAGTAAATATTAAATGTCTAGTCTATATTTATCTTGAAGTGTTCTTTCACCACCAGCATATGTAATTATTTCCACTTCGGTAAGATAAAGTTAGCAAATGAAGTTAGCCATGTTGACATTTGCTTCAGTTTTATTTTCATTGCGTTTAGTGTATCTTATGTATCTCACTATAAGATAGATAGATATACAGATATCTTGGTAATTTGAGTAGTTTCTTATGTGTAAAACTATGCACAATAGCTTTGAAGTACCAGCAAATGTGATCACTTTTTTTTTAAGATTTTATTTATTTATTGGACACAGAGAGAGACAGTGAGAGAGGGAACAGGAGCAGGGGAGTGGGAGAGGGCTCCATCCCAAGGCAGACATTTAACAATTGAGTACCCAGGCACCCCGTGATCACTTTTTTTGTTCCTGTGATCACTTTTAAAAAATTACTAGTACTAAATAGATTCATTTCATCACAGTGACTGTGCTAAGTATATTTTCAAGGATCTTGGTATCTAATTTTCAAGATTTTTAACATCCATTAATGAAATATTAAAAGTGTAAACAATTTTCTAATATATTCTCAGAAAAATAACACTGAATATAATTTAAAAGTATTTAACCCATTTCTTTGTAATCATATCTAATTGATAATTGATATTTTATTATTAATTGAGTAGCTGTTCATTTTAGTAGCCAATCTAATTCTCAAGAGCTTAATAACAATATTACTTGCTACATAAAATGTAGTAGTTAATCTAACTTACCACTTATTTCCATTTGTATAATGAGATATTTTCTTAGGTCTGCTAGAGGACTTATTCTTCATAAGATGCTACAAGTTTTAAACAACACAAATATTTCAAAAGTAGGTAAAATCATAAAAGTATAACGCTAGACAAAATTCATAAATTGAGAGACTAGAAAAATCATTAGAACACCATAGTAGGTCTAGTTCTGCTAGTAATAAATCTGAGTCTATTAGGAAAATATTCAGCATGTCAATCCAGTAGTAGTTCAAAGCACAGACTCAAGGAAATTTTCAATGTGATAAAGGAGATTTATTTCACATATTCTGAAAACAGATCTTGGGCATTTTATAGTATAGTGGTATAGAATTCTCCCTTTTTTTATGTTGATTTTTTTCACCAAGTCCCAAAATGAACTCTTCTTTCCACGACCTTCTATTCAAGATACCTCAAGTCACAGAACTGCTTACTTTATTTATTTTTTTTAAGATTTTATTTATTTATTTGACAGACAGAGATCACACATAGGCAGAGAGGCAGGCAGAGAGAGAGGGGGAAGCAAGCTCCCTGCTGAGCAGAGAGCCTGATGCAGGGCTCGATCCCAGGACACTGAGATCATGACCTGAGCTGAAGGAAGAGGCTTAACCCACTGAGCCACCCAGGCGCCCCGAGAACTGATTACTTTAAAAGAAATACGTTTATATTTTGTGCACCTACCAACAAAAGAGTGCTAATGTGCTACTGAGGGTAAATTAAATCCCTTAGTTTGTGCAGCAGGGGCTGACAATATCTTTCAACTGTTTGCTACCGGACCATTCTTTAACCTATATAAATCTTGGCACGTAAAGAGTGCCCAATTAATATTTATTGAATATATAAATAAGTGAGTGAAGAAGTGAACTAAATGATCTCTTTGATTCTTCTAGATTTAATAATCTCTGGTTCTGCAATTGCTTGGGAGAGACCACTGACTGCCCAAAACCTACTGTCACTTCTTCCCACATCTGCCCCTGTTTGCATCCTCTCTTGGAAGAAACATCTCCCCATTCTGTTCAGAAAAGCTTTTCCAAGATGGTGCTTTACATACAGTAAATGTACAGTAAAATTTGTTGATCTGAATTGAAATGGGGGAAAAAAAACAAAAACAAAACAAAACTTCTGTGAAAAGCTGACAGTGCAATTAACTTCACCTCGATCGCACCTTCTTCCGTGACCGTGTGCTCAGTGCTCACGAACACGTGCTATGTTTGTTTTTGGTAATTTTACTATTTCACAACGGTGAGCTTTGCACAATCCCCATACGATCAGTGTCTAAAACACGGCAATTCTTCTTTTTATCTTTTTCTCTCTTTCTCTCTCTCTTTTTAATGAGTGCTTGTTACTCCAGTTACAGAGCTGAATATCATTTAGGACTTTATGTCACACACACACACACACACACACACACACACACACAAGTCAGGCATGCAAAGAAATGCCATTATAGACCAAAACAACTGAACTTTACAAGGATAAAAGGGATTAAATGATAGTCTCGGATAATGGAGGTTAAGTGGGTCAAGGATAATGTCATCTTGTCATAAAAATGCGTAAAGCACAAAGTGGGACAAAGTTTTATTAATTAGAAATAATGATTCTGAGATCAAATCCATTACTGTTTAAATGAGCAGGGGTTGAATTCAGTCTGAAATTTTATCCTCTAGAAAATTTGGACACTTAAAAAAATATTTCAAAATTCAATCTTTGCCTATGACATCATAAACATCTTTCAATTATGCCTGGCAAGTATACTATTTAATGAATGATCCAGTAGGGGTACGTACAAGTTACATAAATATGCCAACCTTTTTTTGGCTGAACAATTCAATCTGTAAATATGAAACGACAAGCAAAATCTATATATTTCCAGTCACCTTTGGTGAGGGGTAGACAATATTCTCCAACCTTCATGGTTTTTTTCTGTTTCTTTGTTTTGTTTTGTTTTGTCTTGTTTTTTTTTTGTATTAGAAAAATGGCTTAGGGACCAATATTCAACAGAAAAGATGAAAGTGAGAGACAGAGAAATAGTTGGTCAGATAAGAAAAATAAGACAAAACAAGATTGGTTCATATTTTAAGATTTATGTGAAATACGTTTTAAGAAATCAGCTGAAGGAACAGAACCATCATCATCATCATTGTGATCATCATCATCTCAACATCTCACTGAAAATAACTTGCTTATTTATCTAACAAGAATAGTTTTTCTAGGTACATTGGAGAATTTTGAAAAATGTACATAGGTCTCTTTTATCTACGTCAGTGTGACTACAAAGAGACTTTCTGAATTCTGAATAAAGCCAACTATTCAGAGTGCTATTTATAACTCAGAAGAAGGGAAGTTTAAAGGATTTGTTAAAATTTCTTTAAATGGTATACTCTTCTTCCAAACTCCCTCAAAAACAAAAGTGGCTTCTCTTTTGTTTTCTCCTTTTTAATGTTCCTTTGTTGACCAAACTTGCAAGCAAAGGAAAGGATGGCTTGACTTTCAGGAACATCTACAGTGCTCATTTATTTATTTATTTCCTTCCTTCCTTCCCTCCCTCCCTCCCTTCATTCCTTCCTTAATTTAAATTTTAGTTAACATACCATACAATATTGGTTTCTGGAGTAGAATTCAGTGATTCGTCACTTACATACAACACCCAGTGCTTATCACAAGTGGCCTCTTTAATACCCATCACCCATCTAGCCCATTCCCTATCCACCTCCCTCCTTCCTTTATTTTTACAACTGATTCCAATTTTGTCTACAGAAGATACCACACATTTTATCTAGAGACTGCCATAGAAAATTCAGTTAGCTTGGGGCACCTGGGTGGCTCAGTGGGTTAAAGCCTGCTGCCTTCAGCTCAGGTCATGATTTCAGGGTCCTGGGATCGAGCCCCGGATCAGGCTCTCTGCTCAGCGGGGAGCCTGCTTCCCCCCTCTCTCTCTGCCTGCCTTTCTGCCTACTTGTGATCTCTGTCTGTCAAAAGTTTTTATGTGCCTGACACATTAGAACCTTTTAGAGTCCTCAGAGTCTCTATTTCATAGAAATATGCCTAGATCTTAAACTCCTAGAAAGACTAACAATTCAGTTTTTCTTTAACCTCATGTATGGAGAATGGATGGCAGTGAATTATACCAAACAGTCTAATACTTATTCTTACTAAGACTACAATATTAACAAAAAAATTACTAAAACTGGAACTATTTTAAAAGGTGATAAACATTATGAAAGTGAAAACAAGAAAAAATATAACAGCAAACATAAATAGAGAATGAAAATAAAATGGTTCCCAATCCCCCCAATGCTGTCCAGTTCCCTAAATGATTCCACTTCTAACTCTACCACAGCTCATCTGTGCTCAGCATACTTATCATTACTTCTAACTCCTTAGCTGAGTGTGTTATGCTATATCTATACAAATGAAATATATACATTTGCATTATTTAATTTTGTGTGTATGCTGTATTAATAGATTAAAATTTTGCTCACTGGAAATTTTGAGTGTTTAAGAAAACAAATCATAAAAGTGAGTAACTTTTATATTTTGGATATCAAATCTTTAGTCTCAGTAGTCAAATATTTTGTTGCCATAATAGCCCAGTGAGATTATGGAAGGCTCTAGTTCTCTTCTTAAACCTATCCTTCCCTGTTTTGAAAAGTAATTTCTTGCCTCAGGTTTTATAAATTTGACCACTCTTTTTTCTCTACTCTTATTTCCTGCCTCCCCATGTCTTGGCATACCATATTTAATAGCTTCTCCATCTACTATTTGAAGTTGGATTTTCTTTATTCATTTTTTAAAATTACCTTGCCCACATATCAAAAGGTGCCTCTCATCCTCGTAGTTTGGGATTTAATGAACAAATCCATGTTCACCATATCTGCACCATTTGTGATTAAATAGATGTCAATCATGTCTTTTTTAGCCTCTGCTACTCCAAAGTCTTTTGTGAGGGTTAGTCCTTCTAGTCTGCTATCATATAGTAGCCCTAACCCCTCCTCCACTTCACTTATCACACAAGTTAAACTTTTCTGAACATTTTGAATTCCACTCTTGGTTTCAGAGGTAACAAGAACTGTGCACAGTAACCAAGGGCAGAGACAGCATGGTCAGATTCTTCATAAGCCCTTAGGTAATGATAATGATGATGATAAAAATACAATACATAATAATTGTAGCGTGAATTACCACCCAACACATAGTGAACAGCCAGTAAATGGAAGATGTTACAATCTGTTATGAGTTATCATTTATTAGGTCATGTTCCTCTCCCGGCATTGCATACATTGCATCTCATGGAATCAGGGACGTCATGCACATCATCTCTTTTAGTCTTCCTGCACTCTTTAAAATAGGTACTACTTAAAGAGATTAAGTGACTTGTTTGAGTCACACAGCTACTAAATGTCAAAAAGGGTTTAAAACCAGGGCACCTGTGTGGCTCAGTGGGTTAAAGCCTCTGCTTTCAGCTCAGGTCCCAGGGTCCTGGGATCGAGCCCCGCATCGGGCTCTCTGCTCAGCAGGAAGCCTGCTTCCTCCTCTCTCTCTGCCTGCCTCTCTGCCTACTTGTGATCTCTGTCTGTCAAATAAATAAATAAAATCTTAAAAAACAAAAAGGGTTTAAAACCTGCTCTTCCTGATTCCCAAAGGGTAAACATGCTCTTTTTCATTAAGGCCATCATTACTATGCCAACACTGATCTACTAATCAGCAATAATCAGATATTATTGATCATTTACTATGTTTGGTGTTGTACAGCTTACAAAAATGATGGTATCTCCTTTGTTGTTAGGGAGTATATAACTGATTTAGGGCCATGAAATAAGCATATATAAAACAACAGCATAACAATAATAAAGATTCTGCATTACATGAAGTATTGCATGTTATGATCTCTAGAGGACTGTTGCAGTTAACAAGGATATGTGAGATGGCACTTGCCAAAATGCTTTAAATAATGTCAAATTCAGTTTTATAGAATTTGGAGAAGAAAATTAATCTTCAAATTTTTCATTTTCGGTGTTCTTTCAGTCAACAATTATTTGTAAACAAAGAACACCTATATGTAACATTAACATTTATTATACAATAACTAAGATTTTTGGAATTAAAATGACAAGCCCTAGATTGCAAATGAGGCAATAGATAGGACAACTTTATGAATACATTAATAAATACATATCTAAATTCCATATTACTTAAAATGTTTGCATAGCTTTTGAGAAGAGTTTTTAGGATATTCAAAAGGGTAGTTATCTAATTAGGAAGAAGAACAATTAACTCCTTTTACATTCCTTATCTTTCTAACTTCCTATCTATATTTAAAGTTGGTATTGTTTATTCAAGTGCAAACATGTTTTCAATCCCCGAGACTAGGATTTCTGTGTTAGCTGCCATTTAATAAAAAGGAGTATTAAAGATTTTTTAAAGGTATAATCATACTTTCCCACTGATAAACAATAAACACTTGCCAATAAACACTTGCCAAAGATTTTATTTAACTCATTATTAATGAAAGACTTAGCAAGATGTTACAACTGGCTCAAGGTACACTCAAAGAAAAACACAGATATAGGAAAATAAGAAATGCTGAATTGAAATTACAAATACATGCAAAATAGGTCTATCTACAGGGCAAAAATCAATTGCCTTCCACATGACTAATTTGAATGTATATGGATAAGAATCATTTGCATTAATTATTAATTTTCTAAAATTTGCAAAACTCTGAAATAAACAATAAAAGGGTGAGATAACCTACAAGTATGTACTAGGCAGAATATTTGGTCATTTTTTTTGGTTCATTACATTTTAATTTCTTAACATTTTTCCCCCCATTGGAGTGATGGAAAAAACTCTTCCTGCACGTCCTGTGGTTCTCAACAGCACAGGTGTGAAGGATATCCTTAAGGTATTACAAAACTAGTGCAGAGCAAACTGCAATTTGTAACTTGTTTTGTCCCCCACTAGAATCAGGCTTATTTTAAAAGGGTAGAAGAATTGGAAATAGGGGCGCCTGGGTGGCTCAGTGGGTTAAAGCCTCTGCTTTTGGCTCAGGTCATGATCCCAGGGTCCTGGGATCCAGCCCTGCATCTGGCTCTCTGCTCAGCAGGGAGCCTGCTTCCCCCTCTCTCTCTAACTGCCTCTCTGCCTACTTGTGATCTCTGTCTGTCAAATAAATAAAATTTAAAAATCTTAAAAAAAAAAAGAATTGGAAATAAGAATGTGGCCTAAGGTTGTAGTGGGGATAGGTGGATTAGATTCCCCTCCATTGAGAAATTTGATGAATAGATCTGACCCTTCCTGCCTGCAACAAAAGGCAAGTCAAAATGAGGGTCAGATCTCTTTCCTAGATCTCCTGGGAAGATTCTTCTTGTAGTGTCCAGAACATTTTCTACGTAAGATCTATGAAGGGTTACTACCTGGTGGCAGAGATTGGGTGAATTAACGTCAATGGGTTTTAAGTAAAACGACATTTGAAGGGATACTGCTTTCTCAGAGTTTCACACTGTAAAAAAGATGGTTACTTTTCATTTATACTGAAAAAAAGTCCATGCTTTATACTCCTGGATATCTTTTTGAGTCGTTCTTTCATCCTCATGAGCAAAGATTCTTATTTAGACTTTAAAAATATGATTTTAATTACATTGTCAGCCAAAGTATGGAGAGAGTGCTATAAATTCTTGGAACAAGACTTCTGCTAAAATTGAAATAATGTCACCAGTATAATTTTGGCTTTTGTAGTCTTTGACTGCTGTGTCTTTCAATACATTTCTGAGAATAACAAAAGGCTTAGAGTTCTGGACATAAACACTGATACCTGCATTTTTATTTTTCTCTTTTGATTTAAAGCAGCAAAGCTTAAGCTACTTCCACTTGCTTTGTTTTGTTTTTCAATATTCTCTGTTTCTACTTGAGCGCACACTTATAACCCATCATCCTGCCTTTGTATTTCATGTACCCTGCAAAATTCTTGTTCCTCTATAGATGTAGAGTTTTTTTTTTTCTTTTTGTTTTGTTTTGTTTTGTTTTCAAGACTTTAGTCCAAAACAGAGCTTTAAAGTCTTGTAATTAAATATTCTTTAGCTGATAATCTGATTGACCCCGTTTTGGGGAGTTAGCAGAGACAAAACCTAAGTTCAACTCCAGGAAATGTAAAAGAGATCCCTGATCTTGAGTTTCCACCATCTTGGTCAGTGTTCTTTCACTCAAAAATGTCCTTGTCGTCTGATCTTTTCCTACTTTGTGATGATGAATAGTCTTCCTCATGTGGGGTATCTTGAAGCTATGAAATGTCCTTGACTTTGCTTCCAGCAAAATACACTTGACATAGCTTTTGTTTCCACAGCATCTGATTCTGTGATTGGTTACCTACTGATGAACTTAGTAAATCTAGAGTAATATATGTTTAAAGGTATATTTCTCAGAACATTAGATTTCATGGACAAGTTAAATTAAAGCAAAACAAAACTGTGGTGTAAATACAGGAGTGTCTACTTTTAATTGTATCAAACCATAATATAAAAAAAATAAAATCATCCCTAAATTATGTTCTTTCTATAGTGCCATAACATAAGGGACAATTAAACACATGGAAGGAGAAATCATCTACCATTACAACAACTGAGAGAATTTAGTATTTTAAATTAAATAAAAATTTATTTGGGGGAAAAAATCTTAGCCATTTCCTAATTTCTTCTGGTTTAGAATATTACCATCACCTAGTTACCTGTATTTCAGTGGTTTATCTTCATGGCCTTTACACCAAAAATGTCTTTTGGCAAAGGAAGATTGAGGGTGCTATATGAAAATAAGGGAACAGTAGACATCCTTAAGTCAATTTAGTAAGGCGAACCCTGATACCTAGAATTAACTGAGAGACCTTCTTGAACTTTCTTAAGAACATCTGGGGGAAAAAAAGATAATGAATATGCCTAGGGGGATCTAGGAGCCCAATGTGAGGCAGAGGATTCCAACAAATTTAACTTGGTACCTTACCCTTCTTCTTCTGTGTACCCAGAAGCTGTGAGCACACCGTGTTGAAAAATACAGGGGATTATCCTAACATTATACTTATTATGAGTAGCCTGTGTGTTATACAAACTCAAAATCAGTGATTCGCAAACTTTAGCATGCATCATAATCAACCGGGGCGTCTTGCTAAAACACCAGTGCTAGACCCTACTTTAGAGTTACTAATTCACTGGGTCTGGGGTAGAGCCAGGGGATTTACATTTTCAACAAATTCCAGGTAAAGCTGATGTTACGGAGCTGGGAATCACATTTTGAGAACACCTTCCAAACACAAAATGGTATATATCCTTAGACACAAAGTTGTGAAAATATGTTACTTTTAGAGTTTAAGATAAACAGGTAGTTTGGCTGCTTTAGCAAGTTATCACAGTTTGGGTGGCTTAAACCACAAAAATTAATTCCTCACAGTCCTAGAACTGAGAAGTCCAAGATCAAGGCACTGACAAGATTCAGTGTCTGGTGAAGTTCTGTTTTCTGGTTTGTAGAAAGCCGTCTCCTCATTGTATTCTCACATGGGGGAGAGAAACATCATCTCCCTCTTACCTCTTCCTAAAAGGAAACTAATTCCATTCATTAGGGCTCTACACTCATGACTTACTTACTTACTCCTAAGGCCTCATGTCCTAATATCATCACATTAGGGATAAAGGCCTCAAAATATGAATTTGGGGTGACACAAACATTCTGTCTATACTGACAAAGAACAAAATCAATGCCTTAAGAAGATATGGCCTAATATATGCAAGAATTCTTCCAAACAATGTTTATATTTCTAAATTGTGTCTAATGTAGTTACGAACACAATTTTTTTAAGTTCATTTTCTAAGTTGTTAAACTTCTCTTTTACTTAGGAATAAGTGTTTCATGCATGATTAGAATCCCCACTAGAGTAATCGTTAATAGATTACCAAAACAACTGACTTGGGTCAATTTAACATGTGTAAAATATCAATTAAGTTGATGTAAAAATTTAAGAACATCACCGTTTTCCAATCAGGTGGGGGCACTTCAGGGAAGTTAGGCACTTGCCTTGTACTATGTCCAACTAGTTTGTTGGCTAATTAAGTAGCAACAATAAAAACACTTAAAGTTTTTAGGGATTAATGACCAGCTGGGTGGAGTTACTTATTTGCTCCAAAAACCATTAACTCTCCCAGTTAGTAATTTTTAGAAAAATCTAGTTATAACTAATAAATGAAATTATTCAGAAGGGATAGGGTTTATAACAGTTTTTTTAAGAGATACTGTTCCGTTATTTTTTTTTAAGATTATTTATTTATTTATTTGTCAGAGAGAGTGAGCACAGGCAGACAGAGTGGCAGGCAGAGGCAGAGGGAGAAGCAGGATCCCCGGCGAGCAAGGAGCCCGATGTGGGACTCGATCCCAGGACACTGGGATCATGACCTGAGCCGAAGGCAGCGGCTTAACCAACTGAGCCACCCAGGCGTCCCTGTTCCTTTATTTTTAAGAAAGCATTTTAGGATGATAATATGACTAGAAGTCAATCCAGTGGCTCAATCCATTGCTTAGTATTTCATTGTGTTTATAATTAAGCAAGAGTGACCTATAAGTTAGTCTTCTTTTAGCTATTAACAACCAGCTGAAGAAGCTAAGGGCTATTTTTGCAATTATAATCTGTGAAGACTAAAAAACATTAAGATAAAGTGTCTACCTTCTTAACAGGCAGCTCATTTCCACACTTGAATACATATCAATAGGGGTCCCAGGTTCAGTCTCCCTCATTGACCTCTTCCAACTCTTTAAGGACAGACACTAGTGAGGTGACCCCTAACTGCACTTTCTGCTGGGCTTTGCACTCTTTTCAAGAGGCTGGAGGAGGGGATGGTTCTTGAATAATGGCATCAGACAAAAAGCTTTCAAATCCACTTTGAAAGAAAACATGTTCATAGAAAGACAAAATGCATTCTAGCAATTAAAAAAAACATTTTTCTATATTTATAGATGTGACAGTTATGATGCTGAATTTATAGCAAGAAGTCTAGATATTAGTGAAATACTATGACCTTGGATAGATCAAAATTAGTTCACAGTTATTAAATACTTATGGGGAGCATGCCATTTGTGAGATAAGGAACTCTAAAATCTCAGCTTTGAAGTAATATAATATCCAATTCTCTCTGATTTGACCATTGAAGAAGTAAGAATAGTGATGCTTATACATAGGTATTTGACAGATTTTAAGAAGTGTGGATTTGAAATTAGCATGAGAAGATCTATTGTTTTGGTAAATTTAATTAAGTGGTAATGACAGAATGCGTAAAATGATAGATTATTTTGTTCCTTTAGCATGTAGAAGCAAAACACAAAAGGAGCACATGTTGACACACACAGCTGTTGTGGAGGGAAAAGAAAAGTAACTTAATTTTCCAGGAAGTAAAACAAAATTCTGAAACTGAGGGTGGGGAAAGTTAATACTATTCAGAAGTCATCCAATGACTCAGTTTAATATTTAAGGACTGAACTGCCTTTTTTTTCACTCTCCTGACACTCATTCCATACTTGAATAAATTGTGCTCTTTGCCCACAAACAGTCTTCAATGAATGGAAAAGAACTGGATTTGTGTCCAACATCTTGCCAGTAAGACATTGGGTGACTTGGAACTCATCACTTAAATTTACCATACATCAGCTTCTCTGTCTGTTCATTAGAGGAATAGAATTAGATCATTTTCGAGGTTTGATCTTGCTCTAACCATCTCTGCCTTGATAACCCCTTTATAATGGATCAGCTTTAAGATATATAGTGAGAATTGAGAGTAAGTGCAAAATTTAACTCCACATGAAAGGTCATTGGTAAAAAGTGTCAATTGCAGAACTATGAAAAAATGCCTACTTTAACTCCCTTGGTTGGTTAGCATTATCGTTCTATCAGAATTGATTTTGAAATGGTGACAGCACTATTTCTAACTTCAGTCCACTGTCTCATTGTCCTAACCATAAAAAACCACCTACTGTTGTATTCTGTCTGTGTTCTGACCTCCAGTATTAATGTGTCAAATTCCACATCAGCCCTAAATCTCTCCTCTGATCCAAATCAGTACCTTGTGTGTACCATTTCTTTAAGGCATTTCTCTCTTTACTTTCTAAGACCTACAGATTTCAGAAGTAAATTTCTGTTGACTTTATTCCTGTGTTACTTCTTAGAGAAAATATATGCTAATTTTTACAGAGGATTTTGAAAGACAATGTCTTAGCTTCAAGAAATATCAGTGCTGTTTTTGTTGGGCACTTCAGTTAACATTAGAGTAGTAGAGAAAGGGTTTGCACAATGGAGCAGGCACATACCCCTGTGCTATCTATTAACTCATAAAGTTTTAATGACCAAGGACTCCATGCCAGACCTAATTCCTATCACAAGAGATTTGAATTACCTAACAAAAACAAAGTGGTTAAAATGTGGGATCTGGGGACGCCTGGGTCGCTCAGTGGGTTAAAGCCTCTGCCTTTGGCTCAGGTCATGATCCCAGGGTCCTGGGATCAAGCCCCGAATCGGGCTCTCTGCTCAGCAGGGAGCCTGCTTCCTCCTCTCTCTCTCTGCCTGCCTCTCTGCCTACTTTTAATCTCTGCCTGTCAAATAAATAAATAAAATCTTAAAAAAAAAAAGTGGGATCTGGAATAAGGGTCCAGATTTTGAATCTCATCTTCACCTGTGAATAGCTGTGTGATGTTAGATTACAGATGGTTGTAATCTCTCATCTACATAATCTCTCAGTTTTTCTTCATCTGTTAAATAAGGATAGTGATAATTTCTAGCTCTTAGAATTTGGGAGAATAATTAATTATATACTATGTATTATATATTTACTTTTGTGTTTGTAATACATGTATGTTTGCATATATTATGCTTAGGACAGTGGTAGTAAGTACTATAATCCTGATAATTGTTAGGATAATTAATTCAGTCAAATATAATAGAAATCTTAAATTTTCAGCTGAAATCAAATTGATGGAGGAAGCATTCTTCTGAAGTATATGGCTTCCATTTGATTGTTCCTCTCAGTGGACAAAGCCAACTGATGGAGAATGGTCATGATTAACCATGAATAGTTTCCAGTGGAAGGAAAATGGTGGCCATTCTTTAAATAAGGAGTAATAAAATTTGACTTCCCATTTCTAAACGGGAAAATCATGTAATTAAAATATGCCCCAATCCTAATTAATGAATTAAGGAAGATAAATTTCCTTTAAAGGTTATACTGAAATGAAAATGAAAAACAAAATGAAATTATAAGTTGACTACAATAGTTGGACGAGAGATAAAGAGATACAGTATTAGAAAATAACAACAACAAAAATAAAAAGCCTAAGCATAAAAAGATCTGTTTGGAAAATCTCCACCATTTAGATCCAAGCATAAATATTAAGAAGTAAATTTTAAAACAAAACAACAACAAAACATCTAAATGACAAGCTATTAAAAGCTAAAATGCATGTATATTATTTAATGACTTTTCAATATGCAGAAACTTTTGAAACATGTCACTGGCACAATGCACATGCTCTTTTTCCAGGCTCCTTATACCCTGAAAATATTTACTTTGACATTTATTGGATTATTTACAACCAGCTTCATTAATACACTGGGGTAAGCATCTCAAGGAGATCAAAAAGTTATATTGTCCCCACATCCTTCTCTCCCACTGTTTTCTGGCTGGTAGCTTATTGTTTTCTTTTGATTTTGTGAATAGAATAAGCAGCCATGCAAATCGTTTTTGAAATTGTGCCAATTTGGGCCTCACAGAAGTTTAACAAATTAGCTTCTTTTGAGTCGATAGAAATTGCCATGGAAGACAAAAATGGGGCATATTTTCACCCAGAGAGTGGAATTCCTGTTTAATCTGCTTGTCCCTGTGGATTGAACTTGAAATAGAGGGAATATGAGGAACTATGTTTTCTCAGTTCTCTGGTTCCCATAAGGCCATGGGTTTAATGTCATACTTGCCTGTCCATTCACATTGAACTCACACCCTTATCCAAACAGAGCACTCTCAGAATCTTGTAATTCAACTGTTTGTTTTATATTTAGTAACCTGGGGGGGAAAGAATGAGTGACAGAAAAAAGCTATAAAATTAAGGGCAGGATAGAAAGTACAGTAACCCCTGAGGGAAAGAAAATGAAGTCTATTCATCAAATCTGACAATATGTATACATTTTAACAGAAGATAAAAACGTGAAATCACTGGAGGAGATTTAAGGAACATAGGCCATTTTACCTGAACCTTCCCAGTAACTTCAGCAATTAAATGCAATGTGCTCTCTCTCCAGCTTGCTTTGGAAGTGGGTGCAGACAAAATCCACAGGTTTTTGAATGAAAGTGCTTATGTAAGCTCTGTCTTAAGATAAAAACGATGACTCATGCGACTTTGCTTAATACTATAGCTCGTTACACTTGGCTTGTCTAGCTTTATTTCAAAGTCGAGTCAGATTTTAGAGGATGAAGGTCAGAGTCCTTCAGATCCTTGTGGTCAATTCTCTCCATGAGCCCAGTGTTGGTGGGTTCCTGTTTGCTGTTTATGTATGTGTGTGCATGCTATTATTTTTTCTATCTAGGATTTTTGCTTGAAAGCTTTGTTATTTCCATAGATTAACTCTAGTAGAATTTTTATCCATCATTTTCCCTTAGGTAATGTCCAACTCAGAATAGTAACAATTGTTCTGTTTTCTTATTTTGTGGAAGACTTGTGTAAAGAGGTAAATAATTAATCAAACTGTATTCAAGGAGTTTGTTTTCTTCCGTGTACACTTTCTGTGCTTCAAACAATCTGGAGAGGTTGGAAAGAAAGATCGAACATAGCATATGTACAAGGCAAAGGGCCTCCTGTTTTCACGGTAGTTGCTATGTGGTTTAAAAAGTAGTCAGAGAGAGGGATAATGGCTTTCCTACTACTGGAGGAAAAAAAAGAGAGAGAGAAAGAGAGAAAGATGTAAAGTCATTCACACAAAGCCAAAAGGATTTTCTGTGCCGTGATTGAAACTCCTTGTAAGCATTGAAGCAGATCTTTGTAAAGGCAGTTTTCTCTGTCCTATTGTGCATTAGTTTTGATTTGCTTCTCTCCATTTTCTGATGAGAGAAGCATCCCTGTTCTTGAGGACTCTTGAAGAGAAACTGCCATCATTCTTGTTTGGAAGATGATTTTTAAATGAAGTCCTCTAGAAAACTAGTTCCTGCTTTCTGCTCAAATTCTTCTGAGGTAACCACTTCGAATGATTTTCAGTGCTGAGATCATTAACTGAAATATAATACTAGCTCTGAAAAATGTATCTGCACCCATTTGAAGTAAAATGGCAGCCTTGACCTCATTCTCTTAGGCAGGAGTCATGCCTCTAGTTACTAAAGACCTCTTCCAAGGAACTCATTTTATAATCTAACAGGATTAGGATGGCTTGCAGCCAACTACAATAGTATTATTCCCTGAGCACCCATTTCTTAAAATGACATTATTGAGAAAACATAAATAGTATATAAAAATAGAAAAAAATGGATCTGGTAAAGTAATTTTTTTTCTGTTATCTAGTTATGTTCCCAATCTCTATAAATTGTAATGATCAATATGCATACCATCATGTTTACTAATTTTTCACTCTAAAGTTGATTATAATATTTTCATATTTATAGGTATGGCCAGATCAGTTAAACTAACTATATTCATTTTCTCCAGCTGCAATAACAAAATACACAGAAAAAAACAGAAAAAAATCATTTTCTGTTTTTAGAGGCTAAAAGTTCATGATCAAGGTAACAGCAGACTTGGTGTTTCCAGTAAGACCTTTTCTCCTGGGTTGCAGACAGCCATATTCTTGCTGGGTCCTCACACAACCTTTTCTCTGTGGCCAGGAGGATGTCTCTTCTTCTTTTTATAAGTAGCTCAGTCCCATTGAATTCTTAAAGGCCATATCTTCAAATACAGTCACATTGGGAGTTAGGGTTTTGACATGTGAATTGAGGGGTGGGGGGATAAGTTAGTCCATAAAACTAACTGAAGGACTTTTTTCTAATTATAAAAGCAACATATGCTAGTAATAGAAAATTTTTAAAATTCTGAAAAAAGTATGCAGAAGCAAGTTAAAATAATTTTTAGTACCATCACCCAGAAATAATCATTGTTGGTATTATTCTATATTCCTTCAGGATTTTAATGTATATTCATTTTTTATAATTGAAATTTTTACAATTGAAATTTATAATTGAAATATTACCTAAATGTGATAGTTCCTCTGGTGTTTTTGCCATTATACATAATTTTTAATATTAAACATTTAGATTTTTAAAAATTATTTTTGCTATTATACATCATGCTGTCATAAACTTCTTTTACATCTATAATTCTTTAGGGAGATTTTGAGAAGTGAAATTATTTGTTCAAAATTATGAAAACACAATTAATTTCTTACATGAACAGTATATATAGTTGTATGCCTCATTTCAACCTGTTTCATAAAACAAGGAAACAAACCATTATGGTTATATTTATTTAACTGATGTAGAGATCTTTGTTTTCTAGGATCAGTTTTGGTTTTGTTTTATTTCCTGCAAAATTTGTACCCTCTCTAGGGCATTTAACCTGAGTGCTTCTTTTTAATATAATCTGTATTTGATAATTCCAAATTATTTTCTCCTATAAATGTCCCATTAACTCTAGACAAGAGTACATAGTGGAAAAGAAATCATATTCTCAACCCCCAGCAAATGCATGCAGACTCACAAAGAGATACACCTGAGGCAAAGAGATAGATACACCTAAGAGACTTCTCATCAAGACATGTTTAGAACCACTATCATTCTTTCCCCCTGGATATATGTTGTTTTGTCTCTCTAAGGTATGCTATGTGTGTGTGGGTCGAGGGAAGGGACTATACGTAGATGTATATGTATGGTCTATAGATTATTTTATCTACTTTAGCAGATAGATATATCATTGTATCTATTTTAATATCAGGTTAACCAAATATAATAAAATATCTACACAGTTGCTAGCCATTACTATGGGTATCGTATGTAAAATTCTAGAACATGAAGGTAATCTCTTGCACATTTTCCCCCATCTACTTTTAGAACAGGTTGGGATTTCTTCCTTTTCTATTGACTACTCCCCCGGCATCATCCATTATCTTCTTTTCCTGCCCTGACACAGGCTTTAGTTAATGAAATACTCAAATCTCAATGGCATCCAATTTGTAAGATGTGAAAGTCTTGTAAAAATACAGCTCACTGAGAAAAGCTATTTTCCCCACTGTTTTCTCCCACAATTAGTGTCGGCTTCACCCAGTGAACAGAATTGTCTTTAATTAAACATAAAAGAAAAAGAGAAACGGAACAACAGTTATAAAGAAAACACCTTGAGAAAAGTGCTTTAAATATGAGGGGAAAAGAGAGTGCTGTGAAAGTAACACTTCTCAGAGAATTTGATTTTTGTAACCTTAGAATACAGTCTGGCCACAATTCCCAATCTGTGTGCCAAGGAGTCCTGGAGCACCCAGTGAACTCATGGAGATGCTCTGGGACATGTGAAGGTTTCAAGGAAAGCAGCAATAGTCGACAACCATCAGACACAGCGTAAGCTACTAGCTTGAGTAGTTCATGGTTTCAGTATCATATCTGGCTACATTTCTTTTGATGGGGTCTCATTTTGTGAAGCTGGCTTTTTGACATTTTCAGTGATGAAAACACAGGCTGCATGAAAATCAATATGAATTAGGAATAAGAGTGATTATTTCCAATCTGATTCTAAAGTTTTAGAAAATGTGCAGTAATCAACAGAGACATACACCCTATTAAACAATAAAGGTGGTTATACAAGAATACATAAAAGTATCCTTTCAATTTATGTATTTCCAATGCCTTCTAAGTTAGATATAAATATTTAGGTTGTTTGGTCCTCTATTTAATAAACAAGATAGCAGTGTATTGTTTTTGACCTGAGAGTGCTGTGGAAAAATAATGGAGGCATTATAGGATACACAAACTCAGGAAGATTGGGCAATATACTCAGTTCCTTTCTAAATAGCTTAGATTTAATGAAAAAAAAAATTGGGGAAGGCTCCGGAGTGGCTCATTCATTAAGCATCTGCCTTAATCTAGGGTCATGATCCCACAATCCTAGGATCGAGCCCTGTATCAGGCCCCCTGCTCAGCAGAGAGCCTGATTTTCTCTCTCCCCTTCTCCCTGCTTGTGTTCTCTCTCTCATGTCTCTCTATAAAATAAATAAATAAAATCTTTTAAAACTTTTAAAAAATATCTTTTTGCTCTACTACAAAGAAATAGGATCAACTGATATAAATAAGCATTCTCTTTTTACTGAAATACAGATATCACTGCACTTAATAAAGTGTGACTTCTGAGAATGAGATCAACCTACTTTGTGTTCCTAAGCAATATGAGCACTGTAAAATGTATGTGCTCATGTGACCTAGTTAGGGATCGCTGAGTCTGTCCAACCCATACTCTTTAAATTAAATAGTAAAAGAATGGAGCACTTTACAATAAGAAAAAAAAATTGCCTACAAGTACAGTGAACGTGAATTTTTTTTGGTGATTGAAAGATACTTTTTTTACAGGAAAATTTGAGATATCTATCATTTTCTGAAAGTTGAATAATTACTCTTTTCTTCTCTGGTAAATGACAGGTAAAGGCCAGGAAAGCTCCATGTGACAAGTTACACTTACTACTAATAAGTTAAACATTGCCTTTCAAAAATAGCCTTTAAACTTTATTTTGTGCACTGTGTTGATTATCCTTAAGACTGTACGTGTGTGTGTATGTATTTACAATATATATGTGTTTATATATAGAGAGAGACAATATATAGAGCTTTTTTTCTAAAAAGAATCAGTCAATATGGGGTTGTTGATTGAAGCAGAGCAAGATATTTCAGAAATTGAAAACTGAATATTGAATAAGAGGTTCAAAAGCTGATTTTAGAATGGTTTGCTTTCTTTTGTTAAATGCATACTCTTGTAAAATACACATTTTTATCATTCTATATTGACCTTCCAAACTTTTTATCACAATGCCCTCTTTGGAAAGTGGATTATAAGAGCTCTACCTAAAAATATAAAGTCTCTCTGCTCTCTAAAATAACATTTTGTTGAGCAGGTTTTTTTTTTTCTGACCAAAAAGTAATAATATAGATAACTTTTGTGAAATATTTTGAAAATACTTTGAAAATAAGGGTGCCTGGATGGCTCAGTTGGTTAAGGATCTGACTCTAGATTTCAGCTCAGGTCATGATCTCAGGACTGTGAGACCAAGTCCTGCATCAGGCTCTGCACTGAGTATGGAGTCTGCTTAAGATTCTCTCTCCCTCTCCCTCTACACATCCCCACCCCCCACTCACTCGTGCTTTCTCTCTCTCATAGATAAGTCTTAAAAAAAAAAAAACCTAGAAAATAAAGGCCACCCCCAATCTCCCACTGACATATTAACATCAGTAGCATAGTAGTACATCTATCTTGACATCCTTTTCACAAAATAAGATGACTTCTAATGAAGACCTATTTTTACTTAACAGTGACTCATGTATGTTTATTTGTCTTAAATATTCTTTCATACCTGTTTTGATGTCTCCTGAATATTCCATCAAATGCCACTTATTTCACCCACTTTATAGATGAACAAGGGTTTCTAATAATTATCAATGCCACGATGAATATTATAGGATATGTATTTTGTATTTGTGATATGTTTTGCAACAATCTGGAGAAGTAGATCACCACATCAGACAGGAGCAAATTTTTACAAATAGTGATAGATGTTACCAAACTGATATCTAGCAACATGAATGGTATCATGACCCTTCATCAAAGTTTCCTCTTTTATCTACACTGTCAATTCAGTATGAAGAAGAATATCTTTTTTGAACAATCTATCTGCTGTTGATTAAAACTGAACTAGTATTTACACTTAATTTTTTCAAACTTCTGTATTTTTCTCTAATTCTCAGAATCAAATATGTTGTAATTTTAGAGTCTTCTAATTTGAAACAATAATTTAGAATATTCTGTTCTCCTGTCATAATCTACTTCTGGTGTTTAGTAACATAATTGGGATGGGGAATAAAATGAATATATGTAATATATTTTTACTTGTTATTTTCAAAAATAATTTTAACATTAGCATTTGTTTATAGCTATGTTTATAATATATACTTAGAATTCAGTGGTTAACTGTTTACAGGGCATACTATTATCTAATAGTATTACCTGTTCTTAAACTCTTAACTTTATAGGGTCTTTTTCTTTATTTTCTTGGTTTTTAAGTACACATATAGTTTATTTCTTCTCTTTTTAATGTCATAGTGTAATCTTCCATTGATTTTTGATTGAAATATGTCTTTTTTTTTCACTAAACAAAGTATTTATTTATTTTTATTATGTTGTTGGTAGGCATATAGTATACATCATTAGTTTTTCTCTAAAGTCCTTTGGTCACATAGTGTCTCCCCCTCAGAAATCTAAAGGTCTTACTTACAGTCTAAATAATGTTTCAGAAAACCATTCCTTTCTTTTTTTCCCCTACCTGATGATTTTTTGCTTTTCTCATCTAGATACATATGGGTTTTGTTTTGTTCTGTTTTTCTCTTCTAATACTTACCATGCTGTGTCTAAGATGGTCATTAACTGCACAATAATTTTGCTTATTTGGCTCTTTCAATTGCAGACCATTGTTGTTAACCTTGGGGTAAGTTTTCTTTGTTATATCTTTGAAAATTTCCATTGTCCAATGTGTCCAATTATTTTATCAGTAATAATCCATAAGTTGGATCTCCTATCCCTATCACTCATAACTATCATTTATTCCCTTAATTTGTTTTTCATTTTTTCCCTTTTCTCTCTGCATTCTAATAGAGCATCTCAAGGTTATCTTTTATATCCTTATTTTGTTATTCTGTAATAGGAGTTTTGCCATTCCATCAAGATTTTATTTCTTTGAGTTTAGAACTTCCTTGTACTTTTTCTAATTTCATTCATTGTTTTCTATCCTTTCGTCTTGTCTTTTATTTCAATCTCTTTCATCATGGATTACCATGCTCCAAGAATCTCTAGGTTTTTATTAATCTATTAAAGGTTGCAAACTCTGTTCAGAGGAATTTTTTTTTTAATTCACTCTTCAGAGTGAGGCCTCTTTTCCTTGTCTGATGTTTGTATTTCTTATTCAGAGCCCTCTCCTTGAATTTTTACCAACATATTTAACTATCATGATTTGGCTTACCACAACAGACAGGTTTGATTTAAATCCTGCTCTTTGAACATTTGATTCATGAAATCCCCTTTTATTTTGTAGATCAAAAGTTGAAGGGCAGAATGATTTTCTCAGCTCTTACTTAAAATCCATTGTCTAGTGGGTATTTATCTACTTTCCTATAAATGCTTCAGAAGAGACATTTTTATCTTCACACAAATAAAAGGGAAAGTAAATAAAAACAAATGGTAAACATCAAATGAAACATACATTTATCTCCCCGCTGAATTATACATTTCTCAGAGGTAGGGCCTTTCTTTTCCCACTTCTGTGTATCCTGAGCCCAACAGAGTATTTGGTTTATAAGAAACAACCAACAAATGAAGAGATTAACAAATATGTACTTTGTTCAACTGTTATTGAATTCTTGAATTCAAGATTTCTTTTAGTGATTATATGTTGATGTTCCATTTTTTAATCACAACCTTTTATAATGATTCATATTTGGAAATTTATATTCAAGGTAGTTGTATATATCTGTACACTTACAGATATGTGTATATAGGGACATAAACTGAGGTTTACAATGCATTTGTGATGAACTTAAGATCTAGATACATAAAAAATGTATTTCAGTATTCAGCTTTGAACATTCTTTTGGACTTCTAGATATTTACATGTGGTTGTGAAATTATAAGAACTTTTGAAGCCAAAATAGCATGAATTAATAAGATGGTTTATATAAAGCGGTATTTGGTTTTGTTGTTGCTTAAAAGGAAAACAAAACATAGTGACTTGTTTCAAATTTAATACTCTTACAATCCTGGTTTAAAAAAAAGAGAAAAAGAGAAGTTGTGCTCTTGTCTATGTATGAATATTCCCAAGGGACATATGTAGGTTAATGACACACTTAAGGGACTTATATGTGATTTGCATAAACTGCAGCTATTTAATTTATATAATTTGTAAATACAACTATAACCTGTTTTGTCCATTTTCTTGCTCTAAAGAAGGTTAAAACCATGTCAAATTTTTGTTGCTTTTAAATTTTTTCCTCAAGCTTTTTACATTCACATGTGATCTTTCTGGTGTATATTTCAAAGACTTAGAAAACACTGAAATACAAACAAACAATAAAAATAACACATACACACACACACACACACACACCCCTAAAAAATTGTGAGGAACTGGTGAGGGGGAAAAAAAGCTAAAGAATTAGTAAAAGAAAGAATATTTCTTGACCAATAAATGTACCAAAGCAGATCATGAATTCATTAATTTTAAATTTTATTTTACTGTATTTCTTCCTCTTGTTTATTATTTCTCAAAGTTTAATGTGCATGTGATTCTCCTGGGGGTCTTGTAAAGTCCAGATTCTGATTTAGTAGATGGGTGGTGAGGGCTGAGATTTTATTGCTCTCTCAATCCCCTGGCTGATGCTAATATTGCTGATGAAGGAACCATACTCAGAATAGTGAGACTCTAGGTCAAATAAAATGTTATATCAAAAGGCCAGTGACTTAAAAAACAGAAATAATAACTTTCTTTTCCTGTCCACACCAAGTAATGAATATATGTGTACATGTGTGTTTGTGTGTATATAGGTATGAAGAGATAAATAGATGTATATGAGTATGTGTAAATTGAGAGAGATTTAATCATAATTCATCTAAGAACTAAAATATTTTTAATCCTATAACCTTTCTTATCTCATTCCAACATGCCTAATTTAAATAAATTGAAATTTAAGTCTTGCATGAATGCCTTTGGGAAATTGGACTTAATTCCTGTTGAATTCAACATATTTTTCAGTTGCATGGTTCTGGTCAAATCATTTAATCTAAACTCATTAAAATCAAGGACCCTTGTATTGGGTAGAGCTGAGTGGTTGGGTTGTTAGGAAATGGGAATATATTTAATAGCCACAGTTTGATAATTCAGCTAAACTTGTTTTCAAATATTCATACTGATTCAACACTTGACATTTGTGGAGACATTAACAATCCTTAAGATTCCAGTAAAAGGGATGTACAAGAAGGTAAAAGGGAGACAATCATTAATTAACAAGGATTTTTGGAGATAATATATTTTGTGGACTTACAGCTATCTTTTTCTGTTACCAATAATGTGGGGAAAGAATCATGATACATTTTCAGTATCACAATTCTACTTTGTATGTTTGTCTTTTCTCTATGCATATTCACATGTATATAACTATTTTGTTTTAGAATTAATCAAACAGTACATGCTATATTTACATTGCTTTTTTAAATTTAGTCTTGTGTGAGTCCCCACATTATTAAATTATTAAAGAAGCAATAAATATGTAAATTCAGAATCCACACTTTGGGTTCCACTCTATGGACTCCGTGGGTATAGAATAGAATTAATTAATCAATCATTTATTTCTGCATATTTATATTTGATCAGACTTTTATTATGAATAATACTACAGTGAATATTTTTATTCAACATCATTTTGCAAATACCTGTATATTACTTTAAAATAAAATTGCGACAAGAAAATATGACTTAGAATATAAACGTTTTTAAGACTCTTAATACATATTCCTGAATTGTCCTCCAGGAAGTTTTTATCTAGTGACTTCCTCAATAACAACAAGCTTTTCTCTGTATTCCTGCCAAGCCTGAGTAGTAGTACTGAAGTAGGTTTGTTTTTCACATTTTAGCCAATGTAATATTTGAAATAAGGTATAGTTGAATTAATTTATATTTTTGATTATTAGTTTAAATATTTTCCTCAAGGTTTGCAGTTCCTTTGTATTTCCTGATTTTTTAAGATTTTTATCACTCTCAGTTAAGCTATTTAAACTGGAGTACTTATTTTATCATTGGTTTGTGAGAACCTGTTATACATTAAGGAGACTAACTGCCACATCTTTTATACAGGCTTTATTCCCTGTGTATCATTAGCCTTTTTAAAGCAATTTATGGTGTTTTATCATTTAACTGTACATATGAAGTAAATTCATATTTACTAAATAAACCATAAAACCATATGAAGTAAATTTCATGAATCTTCTCCAATAGAATGACTTTCATCTGAAAGACCTCTTTCATAAATGAGAAAATACCAGTATGAAGAATGATGGAAGTACAGTCATTGCACATTGCACTACTTTGAAGAATGGGACAATTAACCTACCTTCTTTACTTTTTTTTCTATTATAAAAGCACAACAGAGTTTAGTATATTTAAGCCCCTAAAAAATTGATTTAGGAATTTTACATTTCATCTTGAAAATTAGATATTTTGGAGGAAATCTAACTTATTTACATTAAAAACTAAAGTCAAATTCCTAGCTTCCAAATTCCTAAATTCCTAAATATATAACATACCATCTGTCAAAATATATTTATATTGTATTAGCTTGAGTTCCACTCTTAAAGAGCTAGGAGACAAAGGAAAGCTCAGACCATGAGTGGTTTGATGCTAGATCTATTTCAAGTTCTTTTATGTGAGGCTGGATAAATATGGTTATTTCCTATTACTTCTTCAAGGGATGAAATTAAAGGAAGATGGATATCTCAGTATGTTTCATACAAAAAGCTATTGCATGCTAGAGTTAGTGACATTTTTGTCTAATTCAGTTGCAGCTATTGGGTTAAAAGAGATCCTATTTAATGACAATAAAGAGAGGAACTTCTGGTTTAGCTCCATATTGTTGGAGAAATTCTGGTAAACTTTGGTTAACAGGGCTATGTTTGGAGGAGGTTATATCCTGAAGCCAATTCACTTACACAATCTATGTATTGGTTGCCACTGATGGTCTAGAAGGAGTTCTAAACAATCTTCTAAATTAGTTGTTGGTAAGTGGATGTTTTAGAGAAAAATAAATGTCTCCTAATTCTCCAGATATCAATGCATTCCTTGAAATATTTCTTGAAATCTACCCTGCTGATTAAAAGAATATGTGCATTTCCAAATCCGAAACATTTTTTCAGGTGCTTAAAGAAAATAACTTGCTCACCTGAAAAGATAATAGTGTCTTGTTAACTCTCAGTTATCCACACTAATGGAAAATAATCTGTCTGGGGATTTTATTCACTGCCATAGAAATCTTAGAGGTCAACCATCAAAGAGACTGGTGACAGTCTCCAGGAAATGAAATTCTCAGAAAGACTCTGGAGACATGGCTTATGAGTTCAGTTTCTTCTTTTGTACTCATGGATGAGAATAAAAAATGAAAAAAAAATTCTGTATGCATTTTCTGTAGTGACCGACAGGTAACTCTGCAATAGTTCAGAGCAGGCTAGAGAGGCTGCGAGTAGATGGCTGTGGCCTCACATGGAAAAGTCTGAGTTCCAAGTGATTTATTCTTCCTTTAGGATATTTTCAAAGTACTATGTGCACAGTCCTGAGGGTCAGGATTACAGGATAAAGGAGATGGACATGTTACCTCATTTCATGGTGCTGAAATTCTATGTTGATACAGGGGTGGAGGAAGCAAATGAGTAAGAAATGTTTATTTAGAAGGAAGTGCTATGACAAAAATTAAAGACTGCTTTGTTAAGGAGTGATAACAGCTGAGGGACAACTTTATTTAGTCAGTGGGGAAGGGAAAGTATCATTTGTGTGGAGTCTGTAGAACTGAAATCTTTTTTTTTTTAAGATTTTATTTATTTATTTGACAGACAGAGATTACAAGTAAGCAAGAAAGGCAGGCAGAGAGAGAGAGGAGGAAGCAGGCCCTCCTTGGAGCAGAGAGCCCGATGTGGGGCTCAATCCCAGGACCCTGGGATCATGACCTGAGCCTAAAGCAGAGGCTTTAACCCACTGAGCCACCCAGGCACCCCTGTAGAACTGAAATCTTAATGAGAAGTTATTTGGAGGGTTTCCGGTAAGTGACTGGATGCTATTTTCTTTTTTTTTAAAGATTTTATTTATTTATTTGAGAGAGATGCAGTGAGAGAGCATGAGCTAGTAGAAGGTCAGAGGGAGAAGCAGACTCCCTGTGGAGCTGGGAGCCTGATGCGGGACTCGATCCCTGGTCTCCGGGATCATGACCTGAGCCGAAGGCAGTTGTCCAACCAACTGAGCCACCCAGGCGCCCCTGGATGCTATTTTCATATTAAAAATGATACACTGACTGCTGTGGAGGAACTGTAGGGTAGGGCTGAGTCAAAAAAGAGAGGCAAGTTACTAGGTTATGGTGATAGCCCAAAGAAGTCTGCTAAAAGCAAGAAGGAGTTAGTGGTTGTTATGGGTTTAATTAACCAGGCCTGATCCACACATGCCCTCAGAATATGGACAAGATGAGTGTTCAGATGAAAACTGATAGGCACATGTGGTTGCAGGTGAGAAAATGAGATAGGTTCTTCAGTCTGAGAGAGTGCAGTCTTCACAGGAGAAATAGAAAGCCCCAAGCAAAGAGAACTAGATTGTCGAGGACAGTGGTTCTGAACCTGGGCTGTATGGTGGAATCATCTGGAATATTTAAAAAAATACTTATGCCTGACCTTCTTGGCCCCACTAGCATCACCACCACCACTGTACACACAGCCCAACATTCTGATATATTTGGTTTGGAGTGTGGTCTGGGCAGTGAGTTTTAAAACGCTACCCAGATAGTTCTAATCCATGGCTCCCTCTGAGTAACCTGGGTCTGGAAAGAACCCAGAACAGACACGGGCTGCGGGAGAGGGAAGAAGAAATGAAACCCACTGGGGATCTGAGTAGTACATCATCAAGTGCTTAACCTCTCTCAGGACAGCCTTTAGATGTCTCATTCATAGAGAGAAAGCTGCTTTCTTCATCTACCAGGCCTCCAGAGTCAAGCAAATGATTGGAGTCTCTTACCAAAAGATTTCTCCACTTTAGGGGCTTTCACATTTATGTAAATAACACCTTTAAATTCTCATCTGCCCTTTTAAAATTCCCTATGTACTTAAAAATGCATTTGTAACTACAACACAAAAATTAAACTTCCTACATAAAGACATTTATGGATGCCATTAAATATAAAATTAGTATTGATTTGTAAATACTTAGGTCAAGACTAGTCCTAATATAAAAACAAATTATACTTTTCTATTATATATAAAATACCAGCTCATTTGATTTTTACTGAGCTTAATGTATATTGGGGGAAAATCATCTATAATTTATTTTTTTTTAATTATAAAGTACATTTTAATCAGTTACAAAGGTTGCTGTTTATTGTAGAATTTGAAAATGTTAGAATGATGTCCTAAATATAAAAGTTGATTTGAAGTAATTTAAATCGCACACAAGAAACTGCTCTTTAAGTAAAAAAGTCAGTAATGCTCAATACTAAAATATGAAGCTATTGCATTCCTAATTTTCAAGGATATGTAAGTACTGTGTTTAGATGCTTGCTAGTAAATATTCAAATCCTTTTTCGCCTCTTAAATTGTTTTTGAGACGAACTATGAATAAATAGATTAGTAATGTATTTCCCTCTTCTGGATAATGTGCTCAAGAGTAATTGAAAATGCAAATACCTCGGAGTGGTGTGGGGCCAATGATAGGGAAACTTTCATTTGATAGTTTTCAGTTCTGCCATGTTTAGTTTGTTCTATTCGTTTATGAAGAAGTCTTCCAATTAGCACATCACTCATAGTTTCCAGTTTTTGGAAATATTAAGTATCACTTTCTACATTGGGTAAACTAATCTTTTTGTTCGCAACACATTTATCTTGGTATTCAGTGCATTCTAAGACTCCATTGATTCAAAAAGACCTAAGAGGTAATCTTGGAATAAAGTGATTCTGTAAGCATTCATTTAATGTTATTTTTAATATTTTACGCATAGTTATTCAGTTGTATTTTCTATAGTTAGCTATTTTTAAAATCTGACATTTTTAAAATGCTACAAATTCAATAACTATAGGGTATCTTCACCAATTCCCTCTGTTAAAGTAATTTCTAGCGAAAGGAACTCAGATTTTTTGTTTTTTTTTGTTAACTTTTTTTTGTTTTGTTTTTGTTTTGTTTTTGTTTTGTTAACTCTTTTTTCACCAGTATACCCTCTAGTCCATTAAAAACAAATGCCAAAAATAAAGCATTTCTCCTAGGTAGAGAAGAAGAGTACAGGAAAAATCCATTGCAATAAAGCCACTTAAAAGTTTAAATATTTAATAATTTGTGAATTATCTTAACATTAGTGATTATACTAAAAGTGTTGTTATTGAGACAAATATAAAGCAAGAATTTTTTTATCACAAACTTGGTCTAAATTTTTTGAAAATGATACCTAATTATCACTATTTTATACCTCTATAAATCTCTTTAAAAAAACGTAATTAATAGAATGCAATAATCTTTCATAATGCTGGTTTTCCTACATTTTCTGTAAAGAAAATAGATGAAAAAGAAACCTAGAATTCATAAAATTATTCTCCTTTTGGGTACATACCATCATATAATATATTTTTAAAATTCAGTATTTAAAATAAGTATAATTATATCAGATATATATCTCACAGATACATTGCTTTAGCCAAACAGTAGTAATCAAATAGTAAAATAAAAAATTTTGTGGTGCTTTGAGAGAGCATGGCATGTTTTCTTTCTTTCTTTCTTTCTTTCTTTTTTTCTTTAGAAGTGTGAATGCAATAATAAAATACTTTGGCTTGAAGGCCTTGAAGAAAGGAATAGTGGTGGACTCTAGGGGCACGCAGAAATGAGAAGCTTTCTTTTGCCCTTTTAGTTTCAGTGAGAAGAAACTATGTAAGGACTGGATTGGGAATTAATATCCAGTTTCAGTTTTTGAAGATAGGAAATCACTTGAAAATACAAGGATGCCTAATATGACCTGGAAACTTACTTTTAATCAAAAGCATTTTTCTAGAACTAGAAAACTAATCATATCACACGTGGAGCTAGAGTATCTTCCAGGTGGCTTGAGCATGGACCCTGGAGTTACAGAAAAGAATAACCCAGTGAAGATATCCCCGAGTTATAAATATGGAAATTCCATGAAGAATTGTTGGCTCACTCTAGAAATACCTAAACCACAGTGTATATCCCTGCTGAGAAGTTTATCAGTCATGTATTAGCTCATTTAAGAATCAATTTAAAAGATGAAACAAAACAAAACAAAACAAAAACACACCATGATATCCCGAGTCCTCAATAGCTGTTAACTTGCTGGTTATTTATGTATTTATTTGAAGGTGAGAGAACTTAAGCAGGGGGAAGAGCAGAGGGGGCAGGACAAGCAAACTCCGCACTGAGCACAGAGCCCTGTGGGGACTAGACCTCAGGACCCTGAGATCCTGACCTAAGCTGAAATCTGACTAGCCACTCAGGCACCCCTATACAGGTCTTTTCGTTTACCAACACTTAGTCTCCTTTGAGCTTCTAGTTCATGATCATGAATGTTACACAGTAGTTTCATTTCATACTTTTTTATAGTAATGAAAAGTATCATCCAACTGACATTCTAATTTAGATAGTTAGATTTCTCAGGGGTCTAGGTATTATCACTAATGTCCCCTCCAGTTCTCAATTTACCACATGTAACACCATGCCTCATACAAGGTTTATAACTTAGAACCTCAAAGTCAACCTTTTGTGTATATTAACCAAATTTTCATTCATACATTCCATCATCTGCAGATCTGACTTGGTTCTATTTTCCATAGTATCCTCTTCTCCCTACTCTTCTTACTTGTTTAAGTTTCATTGTCCTGTTTAAACATCAGTGGAATACCTATACATTCTGCACAAATCAATATCCTTATTGGTTTGCACCCACTCATTTTGTTAAATGCTGTCATTCAAGTTTAGTTTTGATAGTGTTCCTTATACTTAGCTATATTTATGGTTGCCAATCTGAATCTGTTTGCCCAGTTTATACTCATGAGTAGAGTCATATCTTTGTGTCAGTATGGTCCTCAGGCAAATCTGATAACATAGGATTTGTGTTGTTTTCATCTCTGGAGTTAATTTCTTAATCTGTTCATTTCAGTGAAGTGAATTAAAATAAATCTACAATAGGATTCCCTTTATAAATTGGTACACTCTTACACATTAAAAACTCTGGTTAAACTTTAAAAGGCTTAGTTTCTCATATCAAGCATGAATCTTTAAGGTTTTCATATTCATTTCAGTAACTTCCCAACTGTATAATGAGATGGGGGGAAGTACATTTGGGGAAACATTTGGAAAACTTATGATAAATGACCAAGTGTGGTTGTTGTTGTTGTTGTTGTTGTTTTCCATATAAACTAAGGTTAGTTTTCTAAACTTGTTCTCTAAAAATATTCCCAACCCACTGCCAGATTGATTGCTAATTTAGACAATAAAATGAAGCACAATGATTATAAAATAAGGGTTTGAGCATTCATGTCTGTGGTGGAATTATTCCTTCTTTCTAAAAGAATACAACAGCCTTTTGCAGCTCTAAAAGCTACTGTTTCAGAGAGATAATGAATTATTGGATCAAGGCAGAAGTGATTTCAGCAATTTATTCCATTGCCAGAAGTCATGGCCTTCGAAAGCCAGCTGTTTTTTTCCATTTGGAGGTCTATAGCCCAAGGCCACCACCTTTAGAAAAGGCCAGAGTGCTTCTTCCTGGAAACAGCGTGTTCTCCCTGTTCATGATAAAGAGTAGAACTGTCACGGAGCCCCTGTGAACTTGTCCCCAGGGAGCTGCATAGCCAAGGTATAAAAGCTAAACTCAAGAATAAGAGAGTGAGTGATATCCAAAGGACAGTACCTGGGTAAAAGGTACGTGGGACTAGAGTTCCTTCTCTCACCGACAACATATAGGCGATGGGACCATGGTCAGATCTGATGCCACATTAGGATTGATAAGTAGTGCTTGTCCCAAGGAAAATCTATTTCTTATTGAAATATCGTCTGTGTCCTATAACAGAGGACAAAGCAAATTAGGAAACTTTTATTAGAAAATAAATTGCACTACTGTGTATTTACCCCAAAGATACAGATGTAGTGAAAAGAAGGGCCATCGGTACCCCAATGTTTATAGCAGCAATGGCCATGGTCGCCAAACTGTGAAAAGAACTAAGATGCCCTTCAACGGACGAATGGATAAGGAAGATGTGGTCCATATACACTTGGAGTATTATGCCTCCATCAGAAAGGATGAATACTCAACTTTTGTAGCAACATGGATGGGACTGGAAGAGATTATGCTGAGTGAAATAAGTCATGCACAGAGAGTCAATTATCATATGGTTTTGCTTATTTGTGGAGCATAACAAATAACATGGAGGACATGGGGAGGTGGAGAGGAGAAGGGAGTTGAGGGAAATTGGAAGGAGAGGTGAACCATGAGAGACTATGGACTCTAAAAAACAACCGGAGGCGTTCTGAAGGGGCGGGGGTGGGAGATTAGGGGAGCCATTTGGTGGGTATTATGGAGGGCACGTATTGCATGGAGCACTGGGGGTGGAAAAACTATGTGCAAAAACTATGAATACTGTTACACTGAAAAGAAATTTTAAAAAAATTCTTAAACTAAAATAAAAATGGTAATATGCAAAAAAAATAATATTTAGAGAAGTATGAGAGAAAAATAATTACTCCCAAACAGCATCAGGTGCTTATAGTAATTGATCTAGATTTGTTATATATATTATTTCTAATGATCATAAGCAGTGCACATGCTATGCTTATTTTCAGATAAGGAATTAAGGTTTAATGATGTTATATAATTTTCCCCAAGGTCACACTGCGAAAATTGTCTCAGTACTTTGGGAATAGGTATTGTCGAGGTATCTAAGCATATGAAATGAAGGACAGATCTACTTTAAGCTATTGGTTATAGACATTTTGACTCGTAAACTGAACTATGCTGTGTGCTCTTTTGTATTAGAGGGTGATGAAGAATTTGTACTTTAGAGGTAAACCGACAGATTTTGAATCAAAAGGTCACTACTAGGTAGTACTAATAATATTGAATGTGCACATTTATCCAGCTGGTTTTGTGCAACTCAATTTTCTCATTTATAGAAACAGATAACAGGAGCAACTATTTCGTGATCTCTTTGGATGAATTTAAGGGATAATGCAAACAGAGCAAGGAATATAGTATGCAACAGTAGTAATTAATACAAGTTTATTACCATTGTTATTAACTCATGATAAAGGGAAATTTAGAAAATACATAAAGTCAGAAAAAAAACAAAAAAAATCACTCCTTGCCAACTACCCAAACACAATCTTTTGAAGGTCAGAAAATACTTCCTTCCAGAATATTTTTAGAAAGTTTCTTCTAAAAGAGCATGTTCTAGCAGAATTGTAATCCCAGTCAAATAGAGTTTGTAGCCAATTTTACATTGATAATGCTACTTGGGCATTTTTAACATTCTTTTTTTTTTAAGATTTCATTCATTTATTTGACAGATAGAGATCACAAATAGGCAGAGAGGCAGGCAGAGAGATAGAGGGGGAAGCAGGCTCCCCACTGAGCAGAGAGCCCGATGCGGGGCTCCATCCCAGGACCCTGAGATCATGACCTGAGCAGAAGGCAGAGGCTTTAACCCACTGAGCCACCCAGGTGCCCCCATTTTTAACATTCTTACAGAGTCTTCAAATACATCATTTTTATTCATTACAAAATATTATATTGGATAAAACAGTTTTTACTCAATTTGTGGAGTTGGGCTTTTAGACTGGTTTTAATGTTTCGTTTTAATATATAATGTGGCTAAAGAGCTTTATATAACAAGTGGCTTTCTGTATTGAGGATGGAGTTTTTCTTTGACCCCATATCAACTTGTGGTAATTGATCCTAAAGCTCCCATTTATGTATTCTTTATATTCTCTCCAGTTCTGTTTGGTTCCACTTAGTGTTTAATCTTTTGCAATATTCTAGCCTGACTCAGCTGTGGCAAGGACAAATAAAAGGAGGTTTTTCTTCTTGGGATACACTTCTGTCTTCACTCCCACAAACTTCTGGCTTCTGGGTTTTTCCAATATGAAGGATGCTCAGCAAAATTACTTTCAGTGCTTTTAAGTAAACTGTGATAGAGTTGCGGTCACTGTTATTTGAGGGGGAGGGGAGTCATTTGTATCTCTATATAGTTTTGCATCTGTGCCTCTAGGGTACCAATCTCACATTTGTAGACTTCTTAAGTATAAATTTTGCATTTATTTCTCTATGTTCAGTCTTATTTTTGGCTTTTCTAGGTTTGGGGATTTAAAAAAAAAACACAATTCTCTCTTTTTTTTACATTTTTATTTTAATTCCAGTTAACATCCAGTGTTATATTAGTTTCAGGTGTACACTATCATCATTCAGTACTTCCATACATCACCCTGTGCCCATCAAAATCATAATTCTTTTATTCAGTACTAGCTATTGCCCTAGTGTTATGTTATTTGCCATTTTAATCAGCATATTTTCTCTATTCTCAGAAACATTATTATGCATACTGATAACTGATTCCCTACATTGAAATTTAAACCCATGAATTAAGACTCTTAGGGGAGTTCTCCATTGTCAATATTCCACACTGTTTGCTGCTAGCCAGCTTTTATCAACCTTGTCATAGTGCTTTCATAGGAAGCTTTACTGAATATCTCAATGAAGTGAAAATATGGGAATATGTAATTCCCATGATCCACCAATGCAGTTATGCTACCAAAAAGGAGAGGGCATTATATTGACCTGAGATGAGTTAATGAAGCAGTGATGCTTTTCGGAAGCTAAATTACCATCTTCCAAGTATTCACAAACTGATTTATTAATTTGTTTTTTTTTTTTTACTTTTGCTTTTTATTCCACCGTCCTCTTTCTAAAATGGATTTGCATTGAATTTTGAAAGGTACTTGTTCATATACGTTCTAGGAGTCCTGCCATAATAATTTGATTCATACAGTGTTTAATCTCAACAGATTTCATGAAGGAAATGAATCCCGAGCTATATGCTTGGAGGAGGAAAAGACATATAATTTGTGTGGCTCAGTCAGAAAAATGTATTTAGGGAAGGGGAACAATATGGGTTCAGTAGAGCCCAGGGATATAAGTGAATCAGTTATTTCTTAGGGATAAGCCTTTCCCCTGTTATAGCACGTATTTTAAGTCATTGGTTCATATCCTTTATTCTTTATTTAGCATTGATCAAAACTTTTATATTAATAGTCATACAAATGCCAGACAACTTTTTCATGTTATGTTCTTTAAACCTCACAAGTGAAGGAAGTGTTTTATCTCATTTGTCAGATAATGAAACTAATGTCTAGATAAACTAAATTATTTGCTGGGGGGTCTCGTGGGTGATAGAGATGAGAACTGGATGGAAACCGGCTCCTGACTCTCTCCAAAGTCCATGTTCTTTCCATGGTGCCACACTTGTCACTACAAAACAATCTCCAGGCATTTACCTCCTGAAATAAGACGATGAGAAAACATCTTTTTATAGCCATGTATCTGTGTGTTTTTATTTATCCATTTATTTTGGATTTAAGTATTATTTGGTTTTTCTGTACTGGAGGTTTTATTTAATGAAATGTTTAGCAAAGTAGGATCAGCACTGCACCGCCAACCTCCTAGGAGATTACCAATCTGGTTAGCACTTAGAGAAAGAAAGGATAACAGAGCAAAAAGACAAAGTTTAAATCACTTTAATTTTATCTTCGGATACCATCTAAAATTTAGGGATTATTTTAATCTTATCCTGAAATTATTGTTGTTTTTCCATTTTCAACCAAGGTCACAAATAATATTTTAGCTTTTTGTTATTGTTATTCCTCCTCAGAGGATGGATTCCTACCTTCTGTGTGAATGTGCATGTGTCTGGGTGGGTATATGTGTAATAAAAACTCTATGTTCTAGTCATTTGTTTCAAATTGAAAAAAGAAGTAAAAGCAGACCCTCTTGTTGCATAATTTATTTTTCTTTTTCCAAGATATTGGCATTTTCTAATCATACCATTTGAAAAGGATTGAGTGGGGCAAAGGGGAGAATTTCAATATTTTTCTCTATAATTTTTGTAGCTGTAGCCATTTAACAGTTTTATATGAAAGAGACTGCTTATTGAGGAATAAAAAATTAGAAGTTGAACTGTCAAGACTACTTGTCCTGGTTAGTAATGGCTCTTTCTATAAAACTAAACTCTAACCTTAGAATATGATAGAGCTTATTAACTTAAAAAGTGTGTCATAAAAATATCAATTCTGTAGAAAGGTAATATTCATCTGAGTTTTATTTTCCTTTTTGTGCTGCTGTATATTTCAGAGGGCCACTGTGTCCTGCTTGTTGGTTTTGTGCTCTCCAACAGAAAGTGATACTGTTTTCATTACTGTGGTGAGACTAGTGTGATGGGAATTGTTCAGTATAAAACCTGTTCAGCTGTGCATAGAGGTCTACATTGTGGGGGTGTGTGTATGTGTGAAATACAATTGAAATCAGATCTCTGATTGTACCTGATGTTCAAAGCACTGAAATTTTTGTATAAGTTGAAAGTAACTTGTTCTTGGGGAGCCAGAAATAAAAACTTGCCAGTTGTGAGAAAATTGGGCTTAATTTAGCATAATATAACATTTTTCCCCCTTACTTTTACCATTTCTTAGATACTCAATCCAGGGACTAATACAGAAATCTGTAACGCTCCCATATGTATATAGTATGACTTTGTATTTCCTAAAACATGATAAGTAATATTGATTTGGGGATAATATTATACACAGAATAATTTTTCCTTCCTGGAGACTGTATGCATTTTTTAAAGAAGGGATCAACCGGTTTAAAACAAAACAACAACAAAAAAATTGCAGTAATACTTCCAAACAAATTTTAAAACCAGCCTGAACAACTGACCAGTGATGTGAAAACTAGCTCAGATCCATTAAAAGATCAGCAAATCCTGTATCATAATGGTCCAAAACAGTGGGTGTTCCCTATGGAAAACAAACTGAAATGAGATTTTAAAATAGATGTTTCCTACTAAGGAGTCTTAATGAAGCTCTAGAAGAAAGTTCACTTCTGAGAATGACTTAATATGAGCCAATGCCAATAAAGGGAGCCTCACTGGCATCAGCCAGAAGAGCTCTGACATGATTTGCAAATGATGCATTGTACTATGAATGTGAGAAAGCATGAGACAAGCTCAAGTTGCCTAAAAATTGTGCAGTCCCAGAACCCTTGGTTTTCTTATAACATGGCAAGATAAACTAGGTCCACTTGAGGGTCTACCAGCCCTATTTTACATGCATTTTTCCCCCTTAAGCCAATAATTTATTGTCCTTCTTGAAGTTAAAAACTATATTTTCTATTTTAAGACCAATTCCTACAGCGCCCCATAGAGTTTCTCTGTGCCTCTTATTTAAGAAGTTCTATCCTAAGAGTCATCAAGCCTTTGGTAAGCCATAGCTGGGCTGATGACAACTTCCGCATCTCGAAGAGTCTATCCACCTTGAAAAACATGGTTCCCTCCCTATCTAAGAGAGAAGTCTGGCCCTTTTGTAAAATTTGGTTGAAGACTTCACCAACCTGAATGGATATCTAAATGTCCAACCAGAGGATATCTAAATGTCCTGTTCAAGCTGCTTCTATTCTGCATCTCATTTCTTTATTACAAAGAACGTTTTCTCACCTCCTCGGGTCATCCCTCCTGTGATAATTACCAGGCCTTGCCTGCTGTCACTGGAATTAATATGAGTCTGCTTTGAAAAAGGCAGATGCCTTAATTGGTATCTAATTCTCTGAGGAGAGCTGATGCAAATGATTCCTGGGAAGTTCAAAGTTCAAAGAGCCTTCTTTGCTAATCTCTACTCTTGCCACTGTAGTGAGTTGCTGTTAGTCCTATGATGATGTTGGCATCTGTATTGTTTCCTGGGGCTGCCATTACAAAGTACTATGAATTGGGTGGCTTAAGAGAACAGAAATTTATAATCTCACACCCTTCTGGAGGCTACAGTCTGAAATCAGGTGTCGGCAGGGCCACATTTCTCCAGAGCTTCTAAGAAAGGATCTTCCTTTCCTCTTCCACCTTCTAGTAGCCCCAGATGTTCCTGGGTTAATGGCAGCATAACTCCGATCTCAACCTCCATATTCAGATGGCTACCTTCCCTTTGTTTCTGTGTCTTCACATGGTCTCATCCCGGAGTGTCTCTGTGTCCCAAATTTCCCCTTTATAAGGACACCAGTATATTGGATTAGGGATCACCCTAATTACCTCATCTTAATTTGATTACATTTGTCAGGACCTATTTCCAAATAAGATCACATTCATAGGTACCAGGGGTTAAGACAACAACATAACTTCTTGTGAGACAAAATTCAACCCATAAGACCAACCATTGAACTCCATTCACTGCTGTTGTCACTAGTGCATATTATAACCCCACTTAGAGCCATTATGGAGGTAGACAGGCAGTTTTATACTCAGCCTGGGCAGTGCACACCAATTAAATCTGGGTTTCCAATGTTTTCTTCTCTTTAAATCAGCTCACTTAGCCTCTATTCCAGGAACAGCCTGCCCCTAGAGAGGCTGAGTTAGGAATGCTCCCTATGTTTCCAGCGTCATAATCCCAGATGCCCTGTTCCCCCTCAGTCTTTGCTTGGGATAGGAGCCCATACAGAGTTTCCATCTCTTTCTGCAATCATGTAATTTGATTAAACAAAACAAAACCAATTTCTCTACAGACCTCAGTTCTGGCTGCAAGTTGGCATTGTTTCTTTTCAAACTGCTCTTGTTTTTAGTGCCATTTTGGCCTTCACAGCAATTGAGTCTGGATCCAGCTGACATGCTGCTTCAGCTAGGGTTCCATAACTTTGGAATGGGAGATCCCAGTTTCTAAACATCTTACCCACATTTGCTCAACCTCCAATAGGTCAAACTCTGCAGAAGAAAAAGGAATATTTTACTTCACTGAATATTCTGCTATATGAAATTCTAGTAGGATTAATATAACATAGTAACAATGGTCACATTTTACTTTTATCTCCCACTGAGACATAGTGGAGTGCTGTCACTAAATCCTTTCTCTGAACTGCATTCCAACAAATTTTGATACTGTCTATTCAAAAACAACTCTTTTGGTGCTGATCCTACTTGAATCCTTGCTTGATTTGCTTAGGGCATCATCTTTCACCTGGAAAAGATTATATGGATCCTACTTACAAATTTTCTCCTAATGTCTTACTCAGACTTCCTTTTATAAGCTTAAAACAATTGGGCAAGTTCCCCTGTATTGTTTCCCCTTAATGGTATCTCCATTCTGACATATGAATATTTTACCCATTCCTCTCTTATACTACCTGTATTTCATTGCTACATCCATACCTCTGAATGGTACATAGCAACGCATCTATCTCTGTGCTAGGCCTTATCTTTCAGATGGATCATTTTCATCTTTTAAACAAACAAATAATTATCTGCATGAAAAGCGATTGTTAATGCTTCTCCAAGGTCAAACCCTTTCTTACGTATAAAGGTGTATGGCTGGAATAGGATCAGTTATATGATGAGATTTCAACACTCAAATGGGTATTGGGGGAAAGTGGCATATTTCATTTGCAGTAATTTAAGTTAATTTAGTTGTAAAAAGCAAACACACAGTTTCTCTACAGACATCAATTCTGGCCAAAAGTTAGCATCCCTCCTTTTCAAAACAGCTCCAGTTTAGGAACTGGGCTGCAGGTGCTTAATAACATATCCATAAGGACTCCCCAGTCTCTATCTTTGTTATTCTAAAATGCTTTCTTTGCTGTTTGTGCAATTCTAAGGCCCATTCACCTGCAGTTTGCAGCACTTGTTATTATCCAAACAGCTCTCAGGAGCATTTCATAATGCCAGGGAGATAGGCAGAGGGGCCCTTAAGAAATATTTGAAAAAACAGAACTGAAACATACCATAAACACAAATGCCCAGAAACGAAAAGAAAAGTAAATGTCATTTTAAAAATAAAATAAAATCATGATCTCATTAAAAATAATTGCCAGGATAAAGTATATTGACAATAAAAATTACCTTTTGTTTTCTTTAAATATCTTCTTTTTTCCTTATCTCTTGCTCTGTTTTTAATAGAATGTTTTAAATATGTTTTCTATGGAAAGAGATTCTGATGTGAAGATAAATATAACTGCTAAATATAGAATCATGGATCTATAATTTATATAGCTTAAACATTCTCATTTAATTAAATTTATTGCTCTTCTTGTCAGCGTTTATTTCAGTTTATCAGATTTCCAAAGTTGATTATATTATTAGAATTTTTATTCACTGTATTTATTTTTTCCTGTCTATTCTCCTCCCAGACAATCTAGAGATTAATTCATCAGTTAATTAAAATGAATTCAAGCCTTTGTCTTATAGTAAGCATTTAATAAAGATTTCTGTTATTGTTGTTGTTGTTCTTTCGTTTTGTTTCAAGATCTAATTGATAACCTCCCTGGTTGTTTAAGTCAACAATTACTGAGTGCCTACTCTAGGCAAAATATTATAGTAAGTACTGGTACTACACGAAGGAGTAAGGAGGGGTCACTCAACACAGTGAGGTCATAATAAAATAGATAAAGGCAGATATATAAAGTAATAAGTGCAATTACATAAAGTACAGATTTATGAAGTAATAATTACATTTAAGCACACACAACAAAGACACAAAGAAGGACCTGGTAGTAGAGTTTGCATAGGGGACTTGACTGTTATTCCAAGACCAGAATGCTGACTTGTTGGAGGCAAGCAGAAAGGAGAGGAAGGTCATTTCAAGCAGCAGGAACTGCATGCTCAAATTCAAGGAGTTGCAAAAAAGCACAAAACCTTTGAGAACCTCCAAGCAAAATAATGATGATGGTGTGGGAGTTATTTCAGGAGATGTAAATGAAAGGTAAGCGATAGATGGATCAGGAAGAGCCTTGAGCCCAGCTAAGCAATTTACACTTTATTCCTTAGGCAGTGGGGAGACATTAAAGGAATTTAAGCAAGTGGATAAAATGACAAGATTTACATTTGAAGAAGGTCATTCTGAAAACATTTTGAATGATGGATTGGAAGGTGTGAGACTATAGACACGAAACTATAAGGCTATTACTGTAGCCCATGTGAGAGATAGTAAGGCTCTGAACTAAGAGCTAAGTTCTACGGTGCATCAGACTGTTAGTTCTGTGTTATGTAAAGGGTCTTTGGGACCAGTACGTTCTCTTCTGTGGATAGACCTTTGCAGGAAGACAATCATAAATCAAACATTAACCCATAATAATAAATGCAGTTCAGGGAACTGGAACATTGTGTTCTCATGACCAAACTATTTTCTTGCCATAGAAGAAAATTCAAATCCTAATCAGATTGTTGCTTTGCAATCACAAGAAGTAGAGCTAAAATAATAGAATATTTAATAGCTTCAGGCAAGCATAGCCTGACACAGCCATCTCACCAAAGGTATCAAAATACGTAAAGTCGTTGCCTATAGCTCCCACCATCCATCTTCACATTAGGTATGGCCTTGCCACTGGAACTGGTATATAAAATATTCTAAGACCAACATCTGAGACACTATATAGAACGGGGGTTACTGAGGTCCAGTATTGTCCACTTTGAATATTTTTTCCTCTGCTTCCATTGCTCCTCTATCCACTTTATGACTGACAGTTTTTGGCTTTGTTTTCTTTAGTTACTTTAATAATCAATCAGGTTGGGGCGCCTGGGTGGCTCAGTGGGTTAGGCCTCTGCCTTCGGCCCAGGTCATGATCTCAGGGTCCTGGGATCGAGCCCCGCATCGGGCTCTCTGCTCAGCGAGGAGCCTGCTTCCCCCTCTCTCTCCCCCTGCCTCTCTGCCTGCTTGTGATCTCTGTCTGTCAAATAAATAAATAAAATCTTTTAAAAAAAATAATCAATCAGGTTATATAGTCACGTCTTCAAAACCTGGAATCTAGGGGCATCTGGGTGGCTCAGTAGGTTAAAGCCTCTGCCTTCAGCCCGGGTCATGATCTCGGGGTCCTGGGATCGAGCCCCACGTTGGACTCTCTGCTCAGCAGGGAGCCTGCTTCCTCCTCTCTCTCTGCCTGCCTCTTTGCCTACTTGTGATCTCTGTCAAATAAATAAATAAAATCTTAAAAAAAAAAACAAAAACAAAAACCTGGAATCTAAATGACATGTTAAGGTGACTTTATATATATATATCTCTACTGCAGGAGCTATAATATGGTTTGCCCCATAATAATGGCTGCTCTACTTTAAAATTTCTAAGGAAGAATATTGTGGTTCTCCTTCTCCTTCCCACCTTCAAATTCTGCCAACCTACTCATGATAATTTTCTGGTGAAATCTTTTTGTGTGTGCTTCTCACTGATATTTCTGTGGATTCACTCTGCAAGCAGAAATCAGTTATAGGGGTAAGCTACTTGAACTAAATATAAAACCTCAGTTGATGATGCTTAAACAGCATTTGTCCAAAAATACTACAGCCTACAGAAATAGAAAGGGTTGGTAGAATGGCTTTTGATACATCAAAAGAAAATTTGCCTGCCTTAATTTTAGCATCATATAATGGATTTATCAACACATTAAATGAACTAAAGGCCATGTCTCTCCCATGTGAAAAAAGAAAACATCACTTTCATAAATGCAGTTATATTTGAATTTAAGATTCTGGGCGATGTCTACATTTTCAAAGAGTTGCAGATTTTTAAAAATCATACTTGTGGTGGTAATTCCCCAATATTGTAGCTGATAACTTTTACTGACATTATCAAATAGGAACAGAGCTAGGAGAATAGATAATGGTTTTAAGTATTCTATAGTAAGATGAATAGTTGAGTCTGCAACTCCGTCATATGAGAAAGTCATTAACATTTAGGTAGTTGACAAGATTTCCTTCAGCAATACCACATTGGATGGGTGAGCAGAAGCAGAGAACCCTTCTCGCTGAAAACATGGTGCATAAATAGTGGGAAATATTGGCGATGAGCCAGGATAGACTGTTGTCATAGAAACTAGAAGAGTAGAGAGACTCAAAAGGGGAGTAGATGACTTTACCAAATGCCACAGAAAAATAAAAGTCCAGACTGAAGCATGATGTGAGAAAAATGTTCAGAAGCCAATTGAAATGCTGTACATGTAGTAATTATTTCCTACAAGAGCCTAATGAGGTTTGTGTCTCCATTTCATAGATGAGGGAGCTAAGATACAGAACAGTTGAGTAATCTTTTGGTAAGTGGCAGAGCCTAGCTCTGAACTGGATAGTCTGACTTGAGAGGCTGGAAACCAGGATGTTAGGCTGTGTCTCAGATCAGAGAAGTAATGGTCTTGGCTACTGAGAATGCACAAGTGAAAGCTCTCATACACCTTTCCTCAGGGCTTTTGAAAAAAAAAATTTGTGACTTTATATACTGATATGGAAAAGTATGAAGGAACAGAGTGGATGATGGACTTTTCACCTGACATCTTTAATGTTCACATCTAAGTAGGAGATACATTGAACAGGAATTGTGGAGGAGAGTTGCAGAGGGTATAGGAGGCCCTCTGGTAAGGCCTAAAGAAAAGTGAGCTGCTATACCATTATTCTAATATGGTATTAGATATTCTAATCTAATCTAATATTCTAATAGGGATGTTCCTCTGAGCCTCCCAGAAGCTTTTTCAAAATAATTCAAGCAGGTCTGAATACCGTCCCTGGAAATGCTGAGTCATTGTGAACTAGGGCCTGGGGAATTTGAATTTGGATAAAGTTCTCTAGATGATTGTGAAATATCGTTTAAAAACCTTACATTCATAAATCAATAGTAAAATTTTCAGTATTAAAATAAAGGAGGGGCGCGCCTGGGTGGCTCAGTGGGTTAAAGCCTCTGCCTTCGGCTCAGGTCATGATCCCGGGGTCCTGGGATCAAGCCCTGCATCAGGCTCTCTGCTCAGCAGGGAGCCTGCTTCCTCCTCTCTCTCTGCCTGCTTCTCTGCCTACTTGTGATCTCTGTCAAATAAATAAATAAAATATTTAAAAAAACAATATAAAAATAAAGGAGGGCACTTGGTAAGTGGGATGTTTCTTCCGTTAGTGCCATAGTTCCCTGTTCCTCATTCTCTTCTATGTGTTTTTCTTGGGGATGCCTACACTTTATCTGGTTCTTGTGTCTGAGTTATTATTTGCTAACTCCTGAAAGCTCTTAGCTCATAATCAAATGCTTGACCCCCTCCAGAAGAATTTACATTACATAAAGAAGTTCTTACCTCTAGGAAAACCTGTAGGTTTCCCCAAATAAAACCATTTGTGCAGAGTGAAAGGTATCAAGCTTGATATTTAGGAAAGGAGTGTCCATTCCAGCTTATATCACTGAGTGTAGGCAGCCAGCTATGCATGCAATGGTTCCTGAATCAAAAAACTACATAACTCATGTATAAATAGGTAAGCTTTTTATATCACCATTAATAATGAAATGGAAGTTTCTTTTGACTCAAATCCTATATTTAGTGGTATTGTTTAAGGCTGGCTTTACATTTTTTGGCACACATCGCACCTACAAAAACTGATTTTTTTAACTAACGTAATAGCCAGTTGGGGATGGAGGGACAGAAGAATGCTAGAAATATCAAATTTGGAAAAGAGAAGCAAAAAAGGAGTAGCCTTAAAACATGGACAAGGAAGTACATATTATGACATTAAGTGAGTTAAAGCAGCGTTTTCAAGTATTTTAGCAAGGAAAGCACTTTTGTTTTTTCCCTTTTCCTCCCCGGTGTTCGGATCTGATTCAAATCTGCGGACGGCTTAGCTTCTTCCCTTGGCAGCTCAGTCCTCATCGTGTAGGATGAATCAGTAAAGATGATGCCAGCAAGGATGTGTCTGACATTCTGTGCCCAGACCCGGATTCCCACTCAGGCAATTAGAAGCCTCTCCCATCTGGACACCGGACTCCCTGTTCCCCGTCTTCTCTCAGCATGCTGCCTGAGACTGATGCTGTCTTCCTTCGGCTTCAGATTCTACCGGGAAAGCCAAAACTCGCCAAGCCACATGATGTCAGACAAAAATTGGCTCAGCTAGAAATTGCTCTTCACATGTTTTTTCCGATGCCTGCCCACAGTTCCCTGAGACCATTTTGCCTTTGTGTCTGCCAGAGAGGGGCCCTCCTAGACTTCAAACCTCAATTAAATAAAAGTGCTTTAATTTGACACACTCCCATCCAGACCTTTCTGCTTATTCTGTGAAAAAGTATGACTTGGACCAATACAGCTCTTGGCTAGCTTTCGAAATCTTACAGGATAGTATCCCATATGGACAATTTTTTAATGATTATTTTCTGTAGAAGGTGGGTTTTGTTTTTCCTCTTCATCTTATTCCACCAAACATGAATAGGAGAGGAATAGAAAATGAAGGGAATAATATGTGCGTGAAGAACATTTTGAAGTGTAAGTTCATTTTAAAAAATGTCTGAACCTAAGATAAAATATACAAGCACTTTAGACCATTATTTTAGGGTTGGCACAGGCTAGTCTGCACTGGGCCCTTTACAAAATGTGAATTTCCCTCCTTTGATTTGCCCTGCCCATCAGATTTCCTTTGAATTATTATTGCTAACCAATGAGAATGCATCCTAAGGCTGCACACCCACTAATGTACCATCTAACCCTGTGATGTATGGTTTCTGATTCCAGATCTATTTATACAATAGTTCAGTGAACTTAAACTGTCTTTCCTTTGTAAGCTGTGATTATCTTCAAGGTCTCTGTGTTAAGACTCTCCTTCAAAACCAATTATGCTAAAGCGAGGTTGGTGACTTTAGCCAAAAATTTTTAAGCTCAAGATATAATGCCTTGAAAAAAATAGTGTGGTGTAAGCATTTTTGTTTGAAGTATCCAGTTTCATCCCTGTGTCTTGTTGATGCCCCAAAAAAGTCCTGTGGTAAGCTATCAGGGGAAGCTATAGGTGAACACTTGAAAAACATAGGAAAAAGTGATTCCAGCTGAGGCCATCTTAATACATCTTCTAATGGCCAGACTCCCTTTGGCTCACCTTGTTAAGCATCTGCCTAAAACCCACAAAGAAACCAGTCTGAGGCTCAGCTGCTATAATAAAAGAACGAACACATGGAGTCACCAGCTAGCAGATGGGGACTTGCGTATTGAGAGAGACTAATCTAGTGTCTGGCCACCTGTTGGCAGATAAAGCAATCCCAGCATCCCCCCACCTCAAAAATTCAGACAGAAGGGAGACAGGAAGAGAAGTGATTCTTTAAAGGACTAGAAATAAGGATGGCATTTGTTAAGCCAAGTGTTGCATGTGAGAGCAGGTAAAGTCAATCAAGGAAGGTGCTTTGCAACAGCCTACGGGAACAGAGGTCTTTCCAGACTAAAGTGAAGTAAAAACAGTATGTCTGCAATATTTCAAACATGAGTTTAAAATTGTGACCACAAATGGCCTTTTCATAGTGATGCTAGTAAGACGCCAGAAGTATTGAATTTGCTTCCTACTGACTTTGCATTGCTACTGTCAAATTAACTTCTGAGTAGCAAGTGGATACAGAGGTCAGTTTCAGAAATAAGTTTGTAAATGTCTCTGATTTACTCCCATGGTGATTCATTCTGCAGCTTTTCTTAACTTTAAGACAATAGAAACAATTAGCTTAACTTGGATTTTATCTTTCTCCCTCAGCGCCTTGAATTTCTATTTGCTGGGGAAAAAAAAGGTTAAAAAGGAAAAAAAAAAAATATATATATATACACATAAAAAAAGACTAATTCCCTAGGCATTCTTCTCCTTTATTACAACTTGTGGAGCTTCCCAATTCCAGGCAGGCTTACGTTTGGAGGGTACGATCATGCCCAGGGGACTGGCATGCCTCAGAACAAAGTGGGAGGTAGAGGCAGTTGTCCCTGCTACTGCCTCATGTCCCAGCCTTTTTGAAGAGTGAGTGAGAATCTTCAACTTGAGCAGAATACTAGGTAGACAGGTGCAGGGCAGCTGAGGTGACCTTTATTTTACAAGCTCTTATCTCCTTTCCCTCTACATTCTCCTTTGCAAGTTCCTCTTCCTAAGATTTTCCCCCAGCTATGCCACCTTCAGAAGCTGTGTTACATCTCTTGGAAAATACTGCTATTCTCTAGAATATCGACTTTTCTTTCCCCCCTATTATAGTGCTAAAAGTACTGTTTTCCAGGAGAAAATCATAGACTAGAAGTTTCAAAATAGAAAAAGGCAAGAAAAAGAAAAGGTCCAATGCTCCTCCCCTTTAAGCCTCTCTTGCTATGACAACTTGGTAGTTTTTGTACAAGGTGGGGAGTCTCTGGACAGCCCACATCATACTGTCTTGTCAAATTCAATTCAGAACTATTTTTTTTTCTTTTATAACTCTTCTCTGGGACTGAGGGCACATTTTAAAAGTAGCTTAAAGAGATACGAAGTAATGGCTTTGAGATGAGACTCACACATTAGATCTGGAAAGAAGAGTAGAAATTATCCTATTCCTTTTAATTTGGGGACATAGAAACGGACACCGGATTTTAGTTGTGTTTTGACCAAAATCACACATCTTGTAGGTGGAATTACCAGAACTAAAACCTCAATTCTATGTCAGTCTCATTAAATTATGTTGTCTCAGTCAATATAGCTCCTCCATTGTACCCGAAAGTAGAAAGATGGTGGGCAGGTTAGCTAGCGAGTTGTGCTGCCTGCCCTATCCAATCACTGCTGCACAGTGCAAGGAGCTCTAGAAATCTGACATAAGGAAGTATTCAGGGAGACCCGATTTTGACTCTGCCTCCAACTCTGTGACCTCGGGCCAATTTTATAACCTCTGTGTTCCTCGGGGTCCTCATCTGTAGAATGAAGAGAATAAAACCTACCTCATAGGACCAATCTAAGAATTGATGGGTCTGCGCAGGTATGGTTCATACAATAATCACCTTTTGCCAACTATTAGCTTTCTTGAAGATAAGCTAAGCTATTTTCTCATCATTGTTTTTTTCTGCTTCTTTTCAAAACAACACTCTTTAGGTTATTTAATTCTCTCTCTATATTACTGGCTTTGCAGGGGTGACTTCCCTCTGTGTCAGTTGTAAGACTTTTTCAATAAATACAAACTGCTTTTTAATACACATACTACTTTTTACCCAATTTTAGATCACAAGCACAGATATGAAATCAGACGATGTGCGACATGTGCTGGTTCTGCCATATAACTCCCCATTCTCAAAATATTTTCATGTGTTCTTATTTAACATCTTCAATTTATCAGATAAAAAATTGCTTCCACTTCAGCTTTGAATCAATTCTGTGAACAGACCTCATAAGTTATCCCATCACATGCCTTTACTGTGTTCTTATAATCAACTAATTCTCTTACTACATTTGGGGGAAAATCTGCTGACTCTGACTGGTTGGATTTATTTTTTCATAAGCCATACTCTTTTATTTCTTTTGATTCAAATATTCTTTGGATAGTTACAGATTTTCTTTCATAACATGTATTCATTAATACACTAAAGGTTGATGTTACTGAGGAGTGATTTCCAGGCTTGTTCTTCTAATGATGTTCAAAATAGATTACAGTATTTGACCTCACATATTACCCCAAATCACTATAATGTCACAAATAATGAACGGTATTTCCAAGTTAACCAAGTAAACATGTTCCCTAAAATGATTATAGGAAACTTAGTATTTCAGAGCACTAATTTTTATTTTTTTCCATTTTATTTTATTTTATTTCTTTCCAGTGTTCCAACATTCATTGTTTATGCACCACACCCAGTGCTCCATGCAATACGTGCCCTCCATAATACCCACCATCAGACTCACCCAACTCCCCACCCCTCCCCCCTCCAAAACCCTCAGTTTTCTTCTCAGAGTCCACAGTCTCTTATGGTTTGTCTCCCCCTCTGATTTCCCCCCAACTCACTTCTCCTCTCCAACTCCCAATGTCCTCCATGTTATTTGTTATGCTCCACATATGATAATTGACTCTCTCTGCCTGACTTATTTCACTCAGCATAATCTCTTCCAGTCCTGTCCATGTTGATACAAAAGTTGGGTACACTAATTAAAAAAATACTTATTATAAATACTTATTATATGTTCTTATTACAAAATATAGCGTGTTTAAAGTATAATTTGGAAAATCAGGATAAGGAAAAATTTTAAAATAAATCACTCTTATCCAAAGATAATCATAATTAATACTTTCCAGTTGTATATATATGTATGTATATATTCAAATTTTTAAAATGGTAATGAGATCATGCAATACATATATACACATGTATATATGTACATGTACCATTTTTCCAAACAATACATCATGAATATTTTTCTGTGACATGATTTTAAATGACTATTTAATGTTTTAGTATACAGAAGTCATACTTATTTTAGATAACTTATATTTTCTAATTTTTCTTTTTATAAATTATACTTTGTGTAGAGGGGCGCCTGGGTGGCTCAGTGGGTTGAATCCTCTGCCTTCGGCTTGGGTCATGATCCCAGGGTCCTGGGATCGAGCCCCACATCGGGCTCTCTGCTCAGCGGGGAGCCTGCTTCCCTCTTTTCTCTGCCTACTTGTGATCTCTCTCTGTTAAAAAAATAATAAAAAAATCTTTTAAAAAATTATACTTTGTGTAGAAAATGACAAATCATACTCCATGTACAGAATAGTAATAATAACTTCTGTTCAGTGACTACTATATGTTAGGAATTTTACATATGTTCTTAGTTTACACACATTCTTCATTTTGCAAAGTAAGGATTACTGCCTTCTTATTATATATGAGAAAACATTACAGATTAAAAATAACTACATTGTATCTTACAAATTAATTAATGGCAAATAGTTAGAAAGTAGTTAGAATTCAAAATCAGGTAGGTAGGTGCCAAAACCTAAATTCTTTGTTTTATCAAATTTGCCCTGAGACCAAATCTCTAAAGGTAAAATAAGTATTTCAAAGGGAAAACCCATTCTGAACCATTTGCTATATCATCCCAACCAAAAAGACCCTTTTATTCTTGTCTGTATTTGAGACTTATTTTTTATTCTTATTTACCAAGTTGCAAAATCCCCATTATTGCTAATAAAATGCAAAATTCTTCTTTATTGTTACTTGTTGCAAGCTTATTTAATCACTAAACTTTAATAACTTTAATGAACATTTTCTCTTGATTAATGATACTTCTGAAATGTTTACCATTCTGATCTCTGATAACCTTTTAATCAGTCAGCATTTCACCCTGAATAGATTACTACTTGAATAATCATTGATGCAATGACATGGCAATTCACAATTTCTCCTAAAATTTGGAGCAGCTAAATTTATTCTTGAAAGGTTTAAATGCTTAAAAACCTTATATTCAACCTCTTGGAAGAAATGCTGTAAGATGGGCTGCCACTAATTTGCAGGGCTTTTTGTTTTTGTTTTTGTTTTTTATTAGGTTATGTTAGTCACCATACAGTATATCATTAGTTTTTGATGTAGGGTTCTGTGATTCATTGTTTGCTTATAACACCCAGTGCTCCATGCAATCCATGCCCTCCTTAATACCCATCACCTGGTTAACCCATTCTCCCAACTCCTCCCTTCTAAAACCCTCAGTTTTTTTGTTTTGTTTTGATTTAACCAGCAGTGACAGCTCTGACTGATGTGTACTAATGCGACTGAAATTTTTAGGTAACTCAGAAAGTTCAAGAATTTCCAATTATTTAAATTCAACTTAGGGATGAAATTTATGATACATGTGTCAAGTTTCCTTCATAATTGTACCTAAACTACATTTAATTTTCTATAACTTATTACCAGGAGGCATAAAATGTTTCAGGGAGGGTATGGGGAACAGCTTCTATAGTTGGGGATCATCCTCCTATCTTGTCTGGAAATATAATTGGTTTAAAATTAGTAGTTTTTATATCTTAATTTAACTTTTTTTTTTACATTTTAAAGAAGGCTCTTTTGAATATGAGAGGTACAAATGCATGATTTTCAAAAGCAATTTTTTAACAAATTCAGGATATTATTTTGCTAAATATAAGACAAAATAGTCTAAATTAAACTGAAATCCTTTCTATCATTTTTACTCTCCTTATCCCATCCTGCTTGCCATCTAATAAGTTAAATGAAAACAAAGCAAGTTCCAGGAAAGAATTTATAATTTTATACATTTGTGCATTATACCACATAAATTTTGAGTTTTCAATGTTACAATTCCTTGAATCACTTCAAGTTTTTTGGTCCTTTGCCTGAAATTTGAATACTTTTCCACTAAGAGTAGTATTCCCGTTAAGGATCCCATTAGTGATACTTTAGCATAATTTCTTGTTTAACTGTATATATTATTAAAATACACCTTTTTTGTATTAAAGCAACTTCCATATTAATTCTTGGTATTACCAAATGTCATTAACAGAACCATATTTATAGCTCAATATTAAGACCTTACTGAAAATAGACATCTACCTTAAATCTCTCATTAATTCTTGGGCTTTATCCATTATTTCTTATCTAAATGTTAATTTACCTCCAATTCTAAGGAACCCACATCAATCTCTTAACATAAGTTAAGAGACATCTGCTCTACCTTACCCCCAATACTATAACTTTGGTGCCATGTCTGGTGTCAAAAACCTGTCACCTTCTCTACTTCAGCTGTTAACTCCTTAAGAAAGGGAGAGTCTAATTTTAATGTACATTTTCATTTAACCCATGGCAGTCATTAACATATCCCTGTTTCCCCTGATTCTTTTCTCATCCCTCCCCTTCTGGGTACTTAGGGAAAACAGTCTCTCTTAACCAAACAATGATTAGAAGGAAAGATCACCTACACCGGCAACATTTAATAGCCTGAGTGCTATGACTATTTCCCAACCAGAAACTTCCTTTCCACTTCACTGCCCTTCATCCTTGCTATCCTATCTTATTTTGGTTTCTTTCCTCCTTTAGATTTCTTATGCTCTGTCCTCTATGTTTAAGGATTAAATATTTTCCAGTGCTTTCCATTTCTTCCAGGTTAATGTATTTGATGAGAATTGTTTTAAAAAAAAGAAAAGAAACAAACAAACAAAAAACTATACATTCAATATTTCCACAGCGACTAGAGCAAAAAACTATCAGCCTTGAAATTTTGGTACTAGAGATTAGGGTATGAATTTGGCTCAAATTCATTGGGCCTAGAGTGTTCCTCTATCAATTTGAGACACTATCTGTATAATTATTGGTTTTACATGTTGTCTGGCACAGAGCAGGCACCAGATAAGTGGTGAAGAATTGTTGTGATATGAAAAATTCTTTCCAATATACTGGTCTTTGGTTCTCTAAGTTTCACATCCCTTTCATACTTAAAGATTCAGTGAATTTTTGTTTACCCACTTTTACCCTGAATTATATGGTGCTAGAAATTGTAACAAATCAAAGCTTCTAAAAAGTTATTTATACAGAAAACATTACCTTTCTGAATAAAGATAAAAGGCAATTTTATCAAAATTTTAAGGTAGGTAAATACTCAAATGTAGTTTGTTTTCTGTTAGTATGTATCTGTGGGTTGATTATTTAAAGGAGAGTCTACGGCCATACCACCCTGAACGCACCCGATCTCGTCTGATTATTTAAAGGAGAAAAAATTTAAGAACATGCTGTTAAGTTTCATTAAATGTGAAGTTCTGTTGAAATGTATTTAAGTCAGTTTCCTAAAATTTGATCAAATCATAAAGATACAGATTTATTTTTTTCTTGTCTGACAATGGCCCCATTAATATTGTATCTTTTCCAGTAATTATTTGACTTTTTCTTTATTTTTGCATCTCTGGAAAACATGAGGACTGGCCATAACTGAAAGCATTATAAAGATAAACTTACCTAAAAACATACTACTTAGCCTGATTGCTTTTGACATTTTTGGTGAATTTTAAGTGGATGGTGTGAGAATGTTTTTTGTTATTGTTGCTCTCTTGTGTTTTGTTTTGATTTTAGTGTTCATTAAAATTTTAGAATATTAAGACATTTTCTAGAATGGCCTGGAGGTGATAATTTGAAGGGAGACACTAGATCGTAGACTACAAGTATAGGGGAAAAAATAGTTTTCTCTATATAAGTACTAAAGAGTCCTATCACTGTTTTAGCAATACATCTTCTGGAAGACCCTATTTATTTATTTATTTATTTATAACATTTTATTTATTTATTTGACAGAGAAAGACACAGTGAGAGAGGGAACAAAAGTAGGGGCAGTAGGAGAGGGAGAAGCAGGCTTCGCACTGAACAGGGAGCTAATGGCAGGGGGTGGGGGGGGCCTGGATCCCAGGACCCCAGGATCATGACCCCAACAGAAGGCAGGTGTTTAATGACTGAGCCACCCAGGTGCCCCTTGGTAGGCCATTGAAATAATAATACTCCTAAGAAACAGCTTTAAAAGTGAAGTAAACACACACACACACACACACATACACACACACACACACACACACACACACACATACAAAACAGGTCAAGGGTATCCTTCTCAGAAAAGAAACAAAGTCTTCCCAAACTCTGTTTGGTCTGTCTTTTCTTTTTAGTTTCTGTTTATAAATAAGTACTTCATTTGGGTTGGGGTCTTTTTATAAACGATTCTGGAGAATATTACTTAACTATACCATTATATCCAAATGAACCCAAAGAGTAAAGCAAATTTGCATCTGTGAAACATGTATTACTTTTTTTTACATTGTTTTACCAATTACAATGAACATGCATTGCTTTAAAGAGAAAGTGGTAAAGATCACTAATAAAATAAACACATACACAATCAACTAAGTATAAATTACTTGTACTAATATGATCTAAATAGGCAAGTACCAAAGATGTCTAATTGTGGGACTTTAGTTCATGAGTGCCGTCCCTCATTTCTTCAAGGGAAGTAGATCTTCCTGCAGTTTGTAGAAAACCTTAGGAGACATTTGGTTATTCCTTAGAAACTTGAGTTTTACTTAAAGCTTAGAGGGAGACATTTTTTTTAATGCAGGTAAAACCATAGGAACAGATTCTTCTGGGCTCTGGTTCACTAAGGTCTGTGACTGGATCTGCTGGAACAGAGAAATAGAAAGTCTGGTTTGGTTGTTGGTGGTCTGGATGGAAGATGTGGTTGACTGAGCAGACAACCATACACATTTGTGGGAGGAAAGTGCTTTGCACTCTATTGACAATTTTTCACAATTTGTTTGCATCAAGAAAATTTGATAATCTCAAATCAGTTCGGTTTAGTCATCCTACTTTTGCAGGGTAATTTATTTTGAACACATAGATAATTATCCTTGTTTTTCCTGAAGAATGAAATTCTCTGACTTTGATGGGGAAAAAATAATCTATATTATGAAGAATTATAATGATATTTTTAAATTTAAAATGAAAAAATATATTTTATATTAAATGGTATACATTGATCCAAGTTAAAAACAATAATTTTTATATATTAGCTAGAAATCAATGAAAATATGCAACATATTGAAGTGGAGAAAATCTAATATTCAAAGGACTCTAACTGATTTTGGTCTTGTTATGGGGGTTTTTATAGTCTGCCTGACCATCAGGAACCCAATAGCACTAACTCGGTCATTATTAGAAAAATGAATGCTAAGAAACAACAACAGTCTATCTAAAGTTATGAGCACTTGGGAACTTACTTAAGAATAAAATATAAGGGCAATAGTGACATTATAGATTATTTTGTCATGTTTTAAAAATAAATTATGCAAATTTTGTATTAAAGGCACAAGAAATTATTTTTGGTAAATAAAGAAACATGATAAAGAAAACATTAGCTAGAAACATACCCTTGAAGATTCATCTATAATCAGTTTCAGCATCCTCTTTGGTTATGAAGTAGAATACATAAATTTTGGGTACAGGCTGAATCTGTATACATGATTGAGTAGGTTTAGAATGAAACAAAAGAGGCAGCTATGCTTTAAAAAAAAGTTCTTTCAAATGACACAGTCAAAAAATGCATATTAATGTGCTTCATAGATTAATTTCATCCTTCATCTTAGAGAGGTGACAGGGTAGAAGTTAATGATTTAACAAATTTGTCTTTATTATCAAGATAACTGATAACTGATAAAATATTCAAGTAGGTTTGTTTGCAAGCACCATGTTAACTAGAAACAGTGTAACTTGTGTATAGATAGGTACAGTTCTATCAGAAGGAAAATGCTGGGACTGGTAGCCGATTTACACTGTGAATGCCTGAACAACCAGTGTAGCTTCACTGGAGACAATGTGTCAAAAGACCATCTACTTGATTATCTTTCAATGATCTTAATGTGATAATTAAAACTGTAAGTTCACTGATATGAATTACCAAGCAAGAGAAATGCACTGAAAATAGTCTTCCAACTCACCATTGATTTATTACTTTGCATATGGGAGAAGGGAAGAATATAAGTATTTACAACCCTGAATCAACAAATTTATAGCTCATGATAAAAACTGGCTCATTTGGTAAATATTTTTCAAGCCAACCACAAATAAATCAACATCTCGAAGTCAAAATTGTGACAACGACGGACAGCGATGGAAATGAAGCTTGAGAGCTAGGTGGTGAGATCATGGGTATTCTAAATTATAGGACACTAGCCGTTTACAGGTGATTAAGATTAGTAATGATGTGGAAATAAGAAAGAGTGCAAATTAGCCATCTTTCCATAATGAAAAAGAGTCTTTAGATGGAATACTTAATATAAGGAGCAATAAAAGGTGTAAGATGATAGATTAGAAACAATTTGTGTCCACTCTATGACAAGCAGTCTTACTAGTCAGTAGGAAACAATTTAAAATTGCCAACAACAGTAGTTCTGAAAATGTTCTACCATACATTTTTTCCCCCTCTGTTCAAGTCATCTTTCCTCAGAGACATAGTTTATAAAGAAGCTTTATTTAATTTTTATTTTACTTTTTTAAAGATTTAATTTATTTATTTGACAGAGAGAGAGCCAGCACAAGTAGGCAGAGAGGCAGGCAGAGAGAAAGGGGCAAGCAGTCTCCCCGCTGAACAGAGAGCCCCATGCGGGGCCTGATCCCAGGACCCTGAGATCATATCCCAAGCAGAAGGTAGAGGCTTAACCTGCTGAGCCACCCAGGTGCCTCTACAAGGAAGTTTTTAAAAATGTACCGCTATCCCTTATATCCATGCAGGTACATAAACCAAGTTTCTTAAAAAAAAAAAAAAAAGTGTAATACAAAGAAGAATAGAGTACATCTCTTAATATTGCCCCTGATCTTTGGTAATGGCTCTCTTTCACCCTGCACAATTTTCTAAAATTATCTCTTCAGTATTTGGGGAAAAAAATTAATTAATTAATTGCAGGGTTTAGTTTGTTTTTTATAGAGGCCTACATGAAACATTTTATTTTTATACACCAATATATTGTGGAAGTAAATGTAAAGTTTATGTGAGGTATCAAAGAATTTGTCTTTTATTTACTCATTTATTTTTGGTTTAGTTCTTTTTTCTCCTTATCAGAATCACTGAGTCTCTTATACTAGTGGACATATGTTGCTAAATACTTGAAAATATTGGCATGTTCCTTATTTAGCCTTTTAGGAATGAGCAAAATCCACAGAAGCAAATGAAACCCAAGAAGCAAAGTGACTGGTCTAAGACCTTATGATTAGTTAGTTGCTGAGTTGCAACCCTGTCACGTGTTCCCGACTCATCTAGTTGGTTACTACTTTACAATTGCTCCCTTGACAGGAAGAACCAAAATTAAAATGACAAGAGTGCCAACAAACAGAGCAAAAGAGAAATGTGAGATTAGGTAGTGGTTTGTACACTGTCACTCTTAAACCTACTTTGAAACTTCTTCTAGTTATGCCTGAATACATTTGCATCACAATTTAATCTTAGAGGTAACAGTCGTATCTGTCTGAGGTAATATTTTGCAAGCCCCCTTTCTGGCAGACGTTGAATTTTGAAAACTAATGAAAATTTTGGAAAAAGGAGAGAAAGTTTATTTTTTTAAATAAATTTACTTTTGAAATTCCATTAAATTTGCTTTAATTTTTTAGCCCCCTAGACAATATACCCAGTATTTATTTCCATTATATTGAAAATTCTAAAAATATTTAGTCTTTAGTCATTGACAATATTAACCTGTTGGGGTTCTTTGTTATCTTTGAACTGTGCCCCTCGCCCAACTTCCTTCTGAAGAAGGTAGACAAATGGTTGACTTTCCTTTTTCTGGAAGTAATTGACTCAATGTGAAACATTTGATCATTTCTTATCATGGTACACTCTCCTGTTCCTCGGCTCTGCTGGAAGGCAACTTCTACCCAGACTAATGTCTTGAGTATCTAAGAAGATATTCTTTCTCTTATTTCTGACCCTTCACACCATTACTACAACAAGTACAACACAGTTATGGCATTTGGGACATTTCTTTACCCACAACACTGTGCTTTTGATCCCAAGTCTTAGCCTACACTATAGGGTTGAAAAAATTTTTAATAAATGTCGTTGAGAATCTAAGGGCATGCATAAAATTGTCACAAATGTGAGAAGTGCTACCAGTTGCAGGATCATTCCTACATGGAATTTGAGACTCAGACCCAGAAGACTTTATTCTTTCTTTGGGTGTAGACAGTGCCATGCACTAAGCTCAACACATTAGATGATTCTGTATCTGAGACAAATGGGTTAAGCTATCACCAAAGGCAGTCAGGCAAGGAGAAACAACAGCTGGGTAAGGCATGCAAAAAATGCTCACCAGCCTAGGTCTAAGGAGGGAAATGAGAACTGGGCCGTAGCAGTTTCTAAGTTGGTGGCCTGTGGTGCCTGATTTTTCCTTTCATGTGAAAAGCTCCAGAGATGTGCAGAGTCACTCAGTCCTCTGACCACCTACCCCCATCCCCAAAATGCAGAGTGGGGCTTGTGATTTACAAGCTCTGATAATTTCTTAGACTAACTCTCTTTTGATACTCTAACCTTGGCTACAGCCTCAGCATACACTTCTCTACCTTCTTTCCTTTTTTTTTTTTCCCCTCCCTCCAAATTCTTTACCCTCAGGTACATTTGGATGGTTTTCTAAAGAGGCAAAAAATTATCCCCTACGTCTCAAGAATGATCCATATCAATTATACCTTTGTTTCAACATTAGCCATGATTGTACCCTTTGCTTAAAGCCTTTACATAATTTGAAATTTAAGTCGATTATCATCATTTTCAGTCTTAGCAATAGGCTATATCCTTTTGTTTGTAATTAATAGTGTACAAATATGCCAAAACTGAATTGAATTTAGTCTATCTGTCCCATGACCTGGGGCAAATGTGTTGATCAGCATCTCCTTTAGAGAGAGCAGCTGTCCTCAGTCCTAAGCCAAGGTGACACTTAGCATCTGTGGACTCCTTTATTGACAGTCTCAGAAGAGTGGCCTCAGATTGAATCAGCTTTAACTGCTGTTTCCATTTAAGACACACTGAGTTATATTGGCAAGCCAAGGTGGCATGAGCTGATGCCGCCTCTAAGTGTGGCACCTGCTATTTGAATAACACAGGAGTTCTGCCCCTGGGTCAGTCAATTCAGCACCACTGATCAGCTTGAAATGATCTGAAGGAAAATATATATTCTCCACCATAAACAGCAGTATTTGGCATAACAACCATCATTCAGGTTCACTATTACCCACCCCATAACATTCAACTTTTCAGCAACTCAAATTAAAAAAAAAAAAAAAAGAAAAAGAAAAAGAAAAGATTATCTTAGTCCAGAATAATACTAATATGTAGTTAATAAATAGTTACAAATTAGTTGAGGGAAAATTGCTTTCTGGGCTATTAAGATAGCAAAGGTCCTTTGAGGTTAGTACTGGCCAGAGATTAATTTTTATTGACATTTATATCCTACCTCTGAGCTTTACGAAAATAAAAATGGAATCAAATCAGGTCAAGTAAGTACAAAGGAGAAGATATTGCTGAGAACTGCATGAGCACCTAAACACCTAAACCCAAATTAAACACCAGCAACTCTGAATTGCAACCCCACCTGTGATTCATGCTGGGGGAGAAAATACAGAGGGTTTATTTAGAAAGTCTTGGCAGTAGGAAAGTAGGGGAAAAAAGCTTCAAGATTGCTAATTTATTTTGCTAAGGAGCTCATCAAGACTAGTAGACACAGGAAGAATTTCAGACTGTCTCATAAAGTGGCTTACAATCAATTGCAGAGCTAGACATATTAGTCTAGAATCAAAACATCACTGCTTTTAGTCACTGAACATAACTGAGCACAGCATGCTATAGAAAGATTGCAAGCCGCCAAAACCACTTGGCTTTAGCAGATTTTTTAGCTTTTGCAAACGACAAAAACATATGCAGAGCGGTAGCCTACCTTTCAAGCAAGTTCCTGTTAGCTGATCGCCTTAAATTGCAACTTAAAACTTTGTTGCTGATATAGTTTATTTTCCTCTTGATCCTTCCTGAAACTCTCCTTTATTACTTGAAATGATGTATTTCTCACCAAGCATCATATTCATGCTGGAGTTCTAGCACTAAAACAAGAGTCATTTCCCTGGGGAGGAGAGGGGGACATATATATTGTCACTTTTGTGAAAGAAATTTTCATTAAAACACTAGCATCTGTGACTCTCAAAAGTGAAATAAAATATAAAGCTTGCTAAGGCATAAAAATACCTGTTCTCCAAATTATAGGACTTAAGCACTACAATTGCTGCTGAGGCTGTTGAACATTTTAAGGAGTGCTTCTAATCCCCTTTATAGCTCTGTGCTGAATGCAGAAACACTGTTCTCTGGTGAGAGAGTGATCTGAAGTGTTAAAAACAAAAGTGTTGGCTTTTGCAAGGTTATGTAGAACCTTCCGACCTTCTTTCCTCATTCTGTGTTCTACCCCAGAGATGTGTTCTTTACCAGCACTGGTTGAGGGATCGTGTGTATTTCTAACCCAGATCCCCACCACCAGAAGGAGCTCTGGAGTTCTACCAGAATTCAGGTTCCTTGACTTTGACTATCAAACATATAGCACCTGGCTAGGTCTGTAGCCCAGTACACAAAGTAAACTTTCCATCTTGTTAGTAATCTATTTTAGCAATGGCTGTCTTTGAAGTAAAGACTAGTTCTCTGTTGCAGTACTACTTGAGATAGGCTCTTTTCCTATAAGTGAAGAAAGCATAGAAATTGCTAACATTGTTAATTGTGAGGCACACATGAAATAATCTACTTGTCCATTTTGGTGGACTATTATAAAGATTGTGATTCCAAAAAACAAACTTGGGTCATGCTAGTCCAATATCCTCTATTGCACTGAAGCTTTGGTGAAGAAATGTCTTTAAGAAAAGGTTAAAACAGGGTGCCTGGGTGGCTCAGTGGGTTAAAGCCTCTGCCTTCGGCTCGGGTCGTGGTCCCGGGGTCCTTGGATTGAGCCCCGCATCTGGCTCCCTGCTCGGCGGGGAGCCTGCTTCCTCCTCCTCTCTCTCTGCCTGTCTCTCTGCCTGCTTGTAAACTCTGTCAAACAAATAAATAAAAATCTTAAAAAAAAAAAAGAAAAGAAAAGGTTAAAACAAAAAAAATCATGCTCAAAATGCTTTAGCTATTTTGGAATTATTTAAGTGTGTTGAGATGTCTAGCTGCCTCTCTAAGTCAAGTGGTTTTTGTTTTTGTTGTTGTTGTTTTTAATCATTTCCCTGTGTATACATCTGAACCCACCACATTGTTCTGAATACTTCTAGTCTTATTTTGACTGAGGAAAGCAAAACTGCATTTCTGGGTTTTATCACCTGCTAATAGTCTGGATGCGTTGAGCTCTTTCTCAGTTTGCCTGTCTGAAGGTACTTCTCACTTTGCTCCAAATCTGATTCCTACTCAAAGTGCAGGCCATGGGTGGTTTCTAAGTCTCTGCCTACAGAAAGTCATCTGAAGCCCAAAGCTAAAACATGGGAATTTCTTTGGAGAAAGAAAAGTATAAATGATAAATAGATAGATTCAGATCTAAAAAAGAAGAATTGGCAAATAAAAAGCCATTTTACCTTTAATGTGAACTTTTAAAACCTAACTAAATACAACGGAATTAAACTGCCTAAGGAGATAAGCTGCTTCTAGATTAATTTAAAAACAATTGCCATGGAAGGAAAGGAAACAGCACCACTTATTAAGGGAGTAAATCGTGTTTTGAGTAGTAGTGGTCATTAGCAATAACATTCATCAATCTAGCCATCATCTCATCCAACAGATGCCTATTAAGAACAATTTCTCATCTTATTTCAATTAGTGGTTCCAAATATAATGAGTGAAACTTAGATGAAAAAAAAAAGTTCATATGCCTAGAGTAGTTATTCACGCCGAGTGTTGAGCTACTTTTAGCCTAAATTTTATCTCTCATTCTCGTGACTTCATTCAAACCATTGGTGATTCCGTAAGTTCACAGTGGCACATTCAAGACCAAGGAAGGAAAGAAACTGGAGTTAGCTTAAGGAATGACCATGGCCATAGGTAGGCTATAGCACTCCACTGACAAATCTTACTGCTCAGGGTTAAAGACAGCAAATCAGGTAGGAAATCATGACTAAATCATGTCTGGACGCCAAATTTCTATAGCTTATGGTGCCAAGATGGGAAAATATATGGCATTTGGCTGGTTGATAAACTTGATTGATCTTCAAACATAGAATAAGACAAAAAATTTTATCATTTATAAATATATCACTAATATATTTTCACCCAATGACTTACAAGAATATAACAATATTTATTTGAAGAATATTCCTTTTTATTCTATTTTTATACTGTGACATCTTATTCTATTCGGTTTAAAATTAAATATTATTTGGGTGGCTCTATTCCAGCAATTTGGCAATTTACTAAGGTCATAAAAGAATTCATTTTAACTAATAACTGCTCACAAAAGGCTTCATACATTAAAGCTGAGTTTTATTGAATTTGAACCTGGTCTGGCATTAACATTGCTGTTTAACAGATATAGCACTTATTATGCTATATTCTACTCATTGCCTGAACATTAGCCCTACCATTTCCTCAAATGCACTTTGGAGAGGTTTTTAAAGAAGTGTTCACTTGCATAAAAGGTATGTTTATCTCATTAATAGCTTTGTCATTGAATTAAAACTGTATTTTAAAATATACGCAAACTTAAAAATGACTTGGCTATTTTGAAAACTGGTCTTTGGACCTCAAGAAAATTCACAATCAATTAAAAGGTGGATTGGAGTCAGCCTCCTTTTAGAAATCATCACTTCCTTGTCTTTGAGTCTTAGAAAGACATTTAAAAAAATTAATAGTAAAAAAATTGTAAAGGAGCGTTAATAGTAAGATATACTTTTATGTTCAAATGGAATTGAGATAATACCTGTCTATGTGTTTCCAGCAATACCTTGAGGACATGTGCTAATAACAATAGTTAACACCACTTATTATGGGCAAGCAACTGTTATGTGATTTACATAGATTATCTCATTTAATTGTAACTATATCATAATGAGGTAGGTCCCATTATTCCCATTTACAAGTTAGAATAATGATATAGAAAGGGACGCCGGTGGTAAGCTTACTCAGGATAACAGCCAATTTTTTGTGCTCTATGATTTATATTTGGTACAATTATACAAAATGCAAATAACGAGTTGGTTGTTGGCATTTTTAAATAACATTTCACTAAATGAAAATGGTGCTATTTAGGGTAGTAACCACCTGTATGTTTCCCAGGAATCTAAAATTTTCTGTTTACAAATTTTCTGAGTTCCTAGGATCATATTGAAAATTAACGTTCCTAGAGAAAGTTACTTTTTACATTAATTATAATAAATTAAAAATAAACACCATCCATATGCATTTGGTTTTTAAGTGAATTTGGCAGTCCTAACTTTTTATGTGGGTGTGGTAAGCAAGCTTATATATTCTATGAATTCAAAGAAGCTAATTAGAGTTCATTTTTTCTCCACAGTTCCAAAAGTATGTGAGTGTATGTGTGTGTTAGCTACATTTTAAGTGTCAGTGCTCTTGGGGTGCCTGGATAGCCCACCTGGTTAAGCATCTGACTTGTGATTTCCACTCAGGTCATGTCATGATCTTGGGGTTGGGGGATCAAGCCCCAAGTTGGGCTTCCCGCTCAGTAAGGAGTCTGCTTGAGATGCTCTTTCTCCCTTTACCCCTCCCCCACTAGCTTGAACTTTCATTCAAATAAATTAATTAATTTTAAATAATGTAAATGCTCTTGAGACAGGTGAGGTTGGCTTAAAGTCACATTAAACTATGTGGTTAATGGGTGGAACGTGGTTTTAAATGGAGGAAAGGTGAATTGAATAATATATCCCTTGGTATCTGAATGATAAGATCTGAGAGAGAATAAAAAAACCATGAGTACGACTTCAGTGCCCAAGAGAAAGGAGCCTGGGAATAGCACTAAGAGCGCTTGTGGATTTTATATTCTTATCTAAGTCTGACATCTATGTTAAGGAGAATTTTATTTAAAGCTCCTAAGATATTGCAGGGAACTCAAAGAACAGAGATCTACCAAATCCACGGACAAGAGCGGGGGCAGCTATGCTCTGTCCTGGTCTTGCTCTCTTACAGTCATTCTTGCCGTCTCTTACTTTCTCTCTACCTGTTCTCTCCTCTGTGTTTTTTCTGCAGTTCTGCCTCATCCATCTTACTCTGTGGTTGGTTTTCTCTGCTTCCGCACATTTGAGAGCTAAACTAATCCAGCTAGTTGAATTCATCATTGGCTTAGTCAAGTTGTTTAATTTCTCTTGGTTCCAATTTCAATATTCCTTGGGAAGAGTGCAGCTGATTTGCTAGAGTCAGATGCATGGTCCTTGACAAATTAGCTATGGCTGGGTTGTCACACCATACACAGGTGGTGCCAGGGTCCACCCAGGGGGTTTAGGGGTGCCAGAGTATTTCAGTATAGTTTGTCATCGATATTAATGTCTGGATCAAATCACAAGAATATGTAAGAGATGGTCAAGTTTGGATAATTGACAGGTTAATCGCTCTAAAGACCAGAAATGAAAAGAATTCCTAGGTCATCCTGCAAAGACAGTCAAGTGGTAGATCAAGTAGATATAAATATGGCATAAAATGTACATTTCCTAGGTTACTCCTGGAACAGGCAGAATATTTAATAATGAAAAGATCTATATAATAGAATAATTTTTCCTAAATTTGCTGATAGTTTATTGATATAGATGAAAGTGATCATTAGGTCAAGTCAGCTTACCTTTGCAAAGCTCTCAAATTAATGAATTTCCAATTGTTCTGTTTATAGCCATATTCAAAGGTGACTTTTAGATTAGTTCTGTAGCTTCTATAACCTTATTTGTGGTTCTCAGCTTGAGCTAGAAAGTTTTTTTTTTACCATATTTTATTTTTTCTTTTATATCTAAACTTATGATTAAATAATTCCCAGTTAAGCTTTATCCTAGAAAGTATAAGTATTTACTCTGTGATATAGATCTTTTCAGAATATGCATGATTCTTGCTCTGGCTGTGTCAGAGCTCAATTATTTTAACCCTTGCAGCTAAAACAAACAGATGATGCAACTGAGTGGAAAAACTGGTCCTGAAATATTTTGCATTTCAATATTCAGAAGATCACTAGAATTCTCTAATTTTTTGTGATTATCACAAAGTAGCTGCTCTATGCTTTTTAATCATTGAAGGTGTTTTGTTAACAAAGCTAAGGATGATTAGAGTTTTCTGACAGAATTGTCCCATCTAGATTTTCTTCAATGATCATCATCCATCTACCTGATTATATTTAACAGACAGCATAGAAGGGAAATAGAGGGGGGGAAAAAACTGACTAATTTTTAGAGGAGTAAATAATAAAAAAATGTCTAATAGTTTAGAGAGGACTGTGATAGTAGTAAAAGAAGAATAGTATTCAATTTGAATTTTAGAAGTGTTATTGATGCCAAAGCAATGCTGGTCTTACTGAAAACTGTCAAAGTGCCGAAATTTGCCTTCTAGACTTTAGCTGCCTCATTCTCTTTGCCTTTTAGTCCTCTTACCCCAACCCACCACATACCATGATGGCAGCATGACTTTCCACATCTTTCCTTCAGGTTTTGTCCTTCCCTTCAATCCACTCTCAGAAAAGGATACTTTGATGTGCTTGCTCATAGCTTACTAATAATTTTTAATACTTTTTCTACCCCAGTACATGTCAACAAGTAGCAAATCCTGAAACCAAAAAAGAACTCTAGTCTTGGTGTCTAATAGATACTTTAAGAAGTTATTAGTGCTTTCTCAGTATCTCCACAAAATGTATACCTGCCAATTTGTAACCCAAACTGTAGTTGGGTGAGAACAATCTTTCCCAAAAAACATACTCCAAAAGGAGTCACTATTTTTTCTAAGATTTTATTTATTCATTTATTTGAGAGAGAAAGAAAGAGTGTGAGTAGGGAAGGGGTGGGGGAGGAGCAGAGGGAGAAGGACAAGTGCAGAACCCAATGCGGGGCTCAGTCTCAGGACCCTGAGATCATGACCTGAGCTGAAACCCAGGGTCAGACGCTTAGCTGACTGAGCCACCCAGGCACCCTCAAAAGGAGTCACTCTTTGAACAGTCCTTGAAGTTTATGAGTTGATAGAATGCTGCATTAGCTTGCTAATGCTGCCCTAACAAATACCACAGACTGAGTGGCTTAAACAACAGAAGTTTATTTTCTCAGAGTTCTGGAGGGTGGAAGTCCAAGGTCAAGGTGTCAGGAGCTTTGATTTCTTCAGGCTGACTTACCAACAGCCATTCATCACTGTGTCCTCACATGGTCTTCTGTCTGTATATGCAAGCCTTGTGTCTGTGCTCCTAATGCCCTCTTCTTATAAGGACACCAGTACAATTGAATTAGGGCCCATTCTGAGGACTTCATTTTAATATAATCACTTCTTTAAAGCTCCTGTCTCCAATTACAGTCACATCCTGAGGTACTGAGAGTTAGGACTTCAACATACAAATTTTAAGGGGACATAATCTAGTGCATAAGAAGATGGTCATTTAGGGGTGCCTGAGTGGCTCATTCTGTTAGGTGGCTGCCTTTGGCTCGGGTCATAATCCTGGGGTTCTGGGATCAGGCCCCTGCATCAGGCTCCCTGCTCAGTGGGGAGCTTGCTTCTCCCTCTCCCTCTGCCTGCCGCTCTGCCTATTTGTGCTCTCTCTCCCTCTCTCTGTCAAATAAATAAATAAAATCTTTAAAAAAAACAAAAAACAACAAAAAAAAATGTCATTAAAACAATGATGAAAAGATATCAGAAGAAGCAGTGTAGAAAACTGAAAATATCATTGGGAGGACCGTTGATTTTTTCAGCAAAGTAGTCCAGAGGTGCCTGGGTGGCTCAGTCCATGATCTCAGGTCATGATCTCCCAGTCCTGATATTAAGCCCAGAAGCAGGCTTTGCACTCAGTGGGGAGAAAGTCTGCTTCTCCCTGTCCCTCTCCCTCTGGCCCTCCCCCTGCTCAGGCTCTCTGAAATAAATAAATAAAATCTTTTTTTTTTTTAAGACTTTATTTATTTATTTGACAGAGATCACAAGTAGGCAGAGAGGGAGGCAGAGAGAGAGGAGGAATCAGGCTCCCCGCTGAGCAGAGAACCCGATGTGGGGCCCCATCCCAGGACCCTGGGATCATGACCTGAGCCGAAGGCAGAGTCTTTAACCCACTGAGCCACCCAGGTGCCCCAGAATAAATAAAATCTTCAAAAAAAAAAAAAAAAAAGGGAAGCAAGAGAAGTAACATACTCCAGAAATTGTAATGTTTTATTATTTTAAAATAGTTTTTAAAAATGTGTGTATGGCTCTTATGTGAGCCATGAGTGAGTTCAACAACTCCTGCTCTAACCTCAGGGCCTGCTGTTCCTGAAGGCAGAATCCAGCTCCTCCCGAGGCTTATTTGACCCCTGTGAAAAGTAGCCAGTGAAAAGGGGGTCTTTCTGGCATCCTGATGAAATATGGGTTGTGGTGTAGTCCCTATGGTATCAGGAGTAAAACAAGGTGTTAGAGAAGCTGGGAACTGATATATTTTATATTTTAGATAAACATTCAGTTGAGTGGGGATGCTTATTTATTCTGAGAAATATCTGCAAAAACAGGTCAAAAAATTATCCCCCCCCTTTTTTGGTCCTTTACCTTCCCTTTTTATTGAGGCTGAAGTTGCTCAAACTAACATACCAGTTATATCATACTTCAACTCAGTATTTCAAAATCGATGGTTGAAGCAATGAAAAAATTTCTATAAATGAGAAAACAAAAACAAAAACAAAAAACCTCTCACAAATCTTGGAAAATTTTCATTTTCTAATTTAAAAATATGTTAGTGTAAAATTTGGCACCTACAACAAGATGTATCACTTTGTTGCATATCAGTAAATACTTGTTGAGTGACTCAGCCGGGCTCCCTGTTACACTTCTAGGGCATTTTACATTTGCCTCTATCATAGCATTCATTTCGTCTAGTCATCAGATGTTCCCAAATTTGTCACCATAGCTAGACTGCAACTTGGTCCATTTCTATATCCACAGGATATAACAAAGTGCCTGACACGTAGTAGACATTGAATAAATGTTTTGTTTTGTTTTCACTAAAGGACATAAAACAAACAAAAATAACTTATATTTTCAACATCAGTGCTGACACAACTAACTTCCCATGCATGGCCCTGTGCATACTGTAATCGTAGATGTGCCTCCAGAAACTGGGCACAATTTTTCTCTGGTGTCCCAAATCCCATAAAGAGGGCAATTTCTAATATTGGAGGTGTATCTCAAAGGACCAAACATTTCCAGGAATGATAATACTGTAATATAAATCACAATAGAGTATAGACCATTGATATCAGATTCCTAGGAATGGATTAGGATGGCTCAGTTGGGGATTTTGAGAATTAATGGTAAGGCCTCTTGTTCCTAGTCATTGAATGTTCAGAATGAGAAGTAGAAAGGAGTGATCCTTGGTAAGTCTCGGCCTTTTCCTTTCTCACTGTCACTGTAGCACTTAGCATGGGTGAATTCTAGTGATGATATACATGAGATAGTGAGGAATAAGCAAAACTGCCACCATTCCAGAAGTGTGCATATCTATCTTCATTAATGCAAGTGCATTTAAATTGCACCGATTTTCCTAATGCTGGTATATATTCAGAAACCTATAGTTTATGGGCTTTCTGTATTTGTTTGGTTCTTATATTTCTTTTGTTGCTTATTTTTGGCAATCTGTTGATAATGGGACAGGAATAGAAGAGGAAATTGAAATTAAACATATATAGTATATTACTTAGCTACTTAAAAGTCTGGCAATAAAAGATATTTATTGCCTAACATAGAGATTAAAAATTATTGATAGAATGGAATAGGATCCAATATTATAAGCATTTAAGCAGTGATTGGAATTAAATATTAGTATAATTGATATAATGGATTTACAGGTGATTAAACATAGGTCCCTTAATTTTTTAAGGTTATGAAAATTTTACATAATGCATACTTTTCTCAGCCTAACAGGATATTAGGAAGCAATATCAAAGAATTGAAAAATCATAATTAAATTTAAATGCTTTTCTTCTGTAACAACTCCAGGGATCAGCTAGAGTCATTTTTAGTTTAAGAAATTGAGGCACAAGGAATGGAATGGATTTTTTTCCAGTCTGCCAGAGGACTTGGAAGCAAGTTGGTCTAATGGAAAATTCACCACTCTAGGAATTGAGTTGTGGTATTTAGGCTAGAGCTGTCATTGCTTATGGATAACAGACAATTCACTTAGTTGGACTTAAGAAAATATATTCTGAAGTTTACTACACACCCTGTGTAGTGCTAGGCCCTGAACACAAAAAGATGAATGATGAATATAACAGTCTTTTGCATTTTGTCATCAGCCTTCTTGAAGGATGTGAGCATTTTAAAATGGTGAAAAAGACAATGCACTTAAGAGATATATCCTGGGCAAAGTCATTAGACTTGAAATTGTCCTAATTTATTCCTCAATGTTGGGGTAAAATAAGTATTCCATTGAGAATGAAAGGCAATATACATGTAAAAAGATTGTATTGTAGTTTAGTGCGATAGCATGAAAGATCATGAGAGTTATTCTAAAGATTTTGGACTTTATTCACTCAAGTACACTTATATTTCAATATAAATATTTCCTGATATATACTTTGTCATGTTATATTTAATTTTTTAAAATTGTTATTGATGCATAGTTGATATATGAGTTTCTATTATACAACACAGTGATTTGACAATCAGTACTCAATGCTCACCATCGTAAGTGTAGTTACCACTGTCACCATGGAACATTATTACACTATTATTGACTATATCCTCTATGCTGTACTTTCCATCTCTGTGACTTACTTATTTTGTACCTCTTAATCCTCATCACCAATTTCACCCATCCCCCACCCCTCTCTTCTCTGGCAACCAGTTATTCCCTCCCTGTATTTATGAGTCCGTTTCTCTTTTATGTTTGTCCCTTTGTTTTTCAGATTCTATATATAAAGGAAATCATACGGTAATTGTCTTTGTCTGATTTATTTCATCTGGTGTAATACCCTCTAGATTCGTCCATGTTGTCTGTAACTACTAAAGTGAAGAAAAAATGAAGCTGACAATATAGGCTGGGGCAGACTATAATATTCTGTGAATGCCAGTCATCTTGCTTAGGTAACCAGTACATATTTTAAGCTCAACAGAACTATGATTAATATGGAGGAAGCTTAAAAGCAGGGAATCTGTTTGGAGTCAAACAGACCTCCATTTCAATTCCTGCTTCATCACTTACAAGATGTGTAGCCTTGGAAGAGAAGCTTCAGTTCTTCAAAGTTTTGTATATTATCTGTGACATACACACAACATTTGAGTTAATGAATAGTGCCTGGCATACCGTAAGTACAAAATGGCAGTTATAAAGTTATTCTTCCTGGCGGCATAATAAAGAATTAGTGGAAGATCTTTACAGAAGTAGCATTACCACAATGTGTTAGTAAAATGAATTTGAGTGTATTTGAAAAACAGTCCATTAAACATCACCCATATGTAAAGGTAGAGTGTCCTAACTTCCAGATTTATCTAGCGCTCAGGAGGTTCTTGAGACATGGGACGTTTAGTGCTAAAAGTGGGAAAATGTCAGGTAGGATGGGAAGGAATAATCACCCTGTATAAGGGACTTCCCTCACATCAACTCTGTGAGGAAATCTGATTACCTATAATAAACAGCAAAAGTTAGGGTTCAAGCACAGGTTTTCCTGATTATGGAGAGGCAGCAAAAGTGTTTAAATACAGTAGTTCCAGAGTCAAGCTGCCTGCTTTAACTACTGACACAACCATCTGCCAAAAATATGGCTTTCAGCATGTTATTTAACAACTATGTTTCAGTTGTCCCTGTAAAATGAGGCTGTTAATGAATTTTCTCATAAGATGGTATAGGTATTAAGTGAGATAGTATATATAAGCAGTTTCGATTGGTACTCGCACATGGTAAAGTCCCAAAAGATCATGTGTTGTGGTTAAGCAATATATTACCCTTCTATATAACCAGTGCTCTATAAGATAACAGATGATATACCCTCAAATGAGAGGGTATAAGGGGTTCAATTTCTGTCCTTTGAGTGTGACTCATCAGATGGGTAATAAACGATCGTGTCTAATAGGCAACTGAAAATACAAATTTGGTGCTCATATGAGCAGAGATCATGTAGAGATCTAGTGAATTATACAAGATAATGGTTAATGATGTGGTAGGATATGGGTGGATTCTTAAAGAGAAAGGTATGTGGTGAGAAGAGGCTATTGCCAGGACAATAATGATGTCAGGAGGAAAATATCAATTAGATACTTTCAGGCTTTGAGTCTGGGATGACTACAAAGGTTTTTTTTTTTTTTAACAAGGAGATAAAAATGCAACTTCAATATGCATTATGCACGTCACATAATGCCTAAGGGATGAAGATGTAGGGCTGCAAGTGGGGAGTAGTGGGGAGTAAGAAGCAATTGAACTTACATGGTTCTCTGAGGGCCTTAAGGAAAGTTTAAAGCTCAAATTTTAAATTCAAGTACATGGAGGATTTTATGTGTTACACTGAATGAAATGAATTAGATAATAAAAGTATACATACTTCTTTGATATTTCAGAAGGCACTTCAAAATATTGTATTGTGTTTCAAGTTGATTTCTGTAAGCCACTGTTACATGATAAGTTTAGAAGTTCTGGTTAATAAAACATTTTAACTGATACCATTTTGAATAAGAGAAAAGTTAGTAAATGTAACAGAACAGAAACACAATGGAATAAAATCCCAACACATCATGGTACTACATGTACTTTCAAAAATACTCCTGATCTAAGCATTAATGCAAATAACTTATGCACCAAGAACATCATATTAACAATTCTTTGAGTTCACCATTTTTCATTTTTTCTTCTCAAAATGAATTTCTTAACTTGGCTTCTTTTTCATTGAGCCTGAATTTCTGCCAGGAAGCTATGTGTAAAATCTCTCCTCAGAATTACTGGAGAACTGGAAGGAATGGGCAAAATATGGAGAGGAAACGTTAAGTGGTGGAATAGGAGTGGCAACTTCAAATATCTTTTGTAATGAGAAATTTTCTTACATCAGACTATATCAGGATAGTTTAAGAAGAATTCTTTGGGGAAACTGAGTTACTCTCCAAAACCAACATGACCAGCTCATTTGCAAATGAGCAAGATGTTAGGCCAGTATAATCCCATCCCCCACACTCTGGTTTGTTACGCATGCATCTTCATCAATACTGCTGTGGGAAGTGCCAAACTGGCATATGTGATTAGGGATGAAATGATCTTAGTTGATTTTTCTGGCTGCAGAATTCATTTCAGGAGATCCAGGACAGGGAGTGGTATGTGGGAGTTGATAGAAAGCACTTCAAAATTAAAAATAATACCCCTCTAAAACTCAGAGAACGAGCCAGCAAACCAAAGTGCCTTGGCACACATCTCTAATGGTGTTCTGTCTGTATTGGGAGTAATGCAAATCATCACGGACTCGAATGATGTTCCTGTGAAAGTTTTAATTTCATAAGAAGGAAAATTACCCATAATCATTGTGGTATTAATACATAAAAACAGACTAACATCAGTCATAGATTAGAAGTAACAAAGTTAGTTCTAAATTTAACTCCCTGGGGAGGAAAAGCCAGGTAATTGTGCTTTGTCACTGATCAGTAAGCACAGATTTGTCTTTTTGTGGATGTCTGTAACGGCATGCAAAATATTTAGTCAAGCGATCCCTTCTAACACCTCGTACATTCTATAATATGATAGTCTGTCTGTAGGTTGGAAAGGATAGCTGTGTATTTATACTCCTCTAATTTTCAAAACCCTGAGTACAAAGATGACTTCTACTGAAAATTGTAATTGTACTTATTTGAGTACATATAAGAAACATTCAGAACTACTTAGCACAGATGTTGAAAATGTTCTGTTTATCCCATTATTATAATCAGATTAACCTTTCCTTTTGTGCTATAATTATTACACAAAATGGCAAGGTTCATTTGGTGAGACAGGGCTTTCTTTTAATGAGCTCACTTATGTAAATCTCTTGATTAAAGGAGAAATAAGAGAAATGGGAGCAATTAGTTTTTTGTCTGCCCAAGTTGTGCTAATTTGAATCAGCCAAAATTAGACAGGGGCTCAAGTGGTTTACTTTGAACCTTGGATCACCCTCTTTATAGTTCCACAACTAACACTGAAGTTTTGCTCATAAAACTTTAACCTGTATTTCTGAACATTAATTTCTAAACTGGACATTTTGCATGACTTTCTTTTTTCAATAATCCTCCTTACAATTTCCTGGAACAATCTGCTTAAAATATTTCTGAGCATATAACACTTCTCAAAAAACCTCTGATGGCTCCCTACTAATATATGAATTATAAATGTCTCACCTGGCAGTTAGACATGCATATAGCAACTTCAGACTTTTTCCAGAGATTACCAATTAGCAGCTAACACTATCAGTCTTTGGCAAGCATAATTTGTTTGATCTACAGCATGTTTTTGAAAATAGTTACTCCTATTAAAAAGTAGAAGAGATATCATAAACACACACACACACACACACACACACACACACACATATTCTAGCAACAACTTTACCCATTTCAATGAAACCATAGTTATAGCTGGGAGTTTTCTCTGTCCTTTACTCAGGAGTGTAGACCTTCTAGCTTGCCAAACCACATATTCTTACTCTCTTATAGCCGGCCCACTTCTCTCACTTCACCTGCCTATAAGTATGGTAGTTTGCAACCCCCAATTCTTACTGTTCTTCTGCAAGAGCCATGATAAATCACATTGATCTTACCCTGACCCCGCCTATCTCTGTGCTCTTCTACCCAGAGTTGCTCACCTGATGCCTTTGCTAATACATACCATCATGTTAACACCCCTTCCAAGTTCTTCTTTTCAAGGATATTCCCTAATACCTTCTATCCTCAAGGATTATGCCTGCCTTGACTTTTTACATTTCACATTATCTTTTTTTAAGGTTTTATTTATTTATTTGATAGAGACAGATTTAGCGACAGAGCAAGAGAGAGCATGAGTGGGGAAGAGAGGAAGAAGCAGGCTCCTCGCCAAGCAGGGAGCCCAGAGAGCCTGATGTTGGGCTCAATCCCAGGACCCTGGGATCATGACCTGAGCCAAAGGCAGATGCTTAACCAACTGAGCCACCCAGGCGCCTCTCAGCATTGGGTCTTGAAATAAGCCTAATTCCTAATTTTCTGTGTATGGTTTACTTCCTAAAATACATTATAAGCTACTTGATGATTGGGACAATTTATCTTTTTATATATCCAGGTAAGGGACCAAATTATATAAATCGTAGGCAATCAATAAATATTGAAAATTGAACTATACTAGATATTCTTTTGGGTACTAGAAATCTAATTAAGAAAACAATGCCTGTTCCAATGTTATAGTCTAGTGTGGAAAGACTATCTTACAGGAATGAAAATCATAGGGCAATATAATATGAAAGAGACTGTACATTGTTTTTAAAAATATTAATATCATTTATTAAATACCTACCTTCCAGGCCCTGGTCTAATTACTTTCCTTGAATTAATACCTATAATCCTCACAATTCTATGGGGCAGGTTCTTAGAGAAACAGAGAGTTTATATACTTTCATAAAGATGCCTGGGTTACAGTGATGGAGTCAAGATGTGAACCTAACCTCTCTGAAGTGAAGGGGCATAAGAATGGAGTGAATCATTTGTATTGTGAATCCAAGAGGGCTTCCTAGAAGGGGTGACATGTGGATTTCCTCTTGTAATGGAATCTGTCATGCAGAGAAGGGTAAAGCACTCTGGCATAGTGTGTACAATACAATCAGAAGCACAGGAGGTAGAAAGTACATGATGTGTTCAAGGCTTACTGAGCACCTGTGATTAGAACACCAGATGAGGTAAATGAAGTGAAAGATGCAAAGGAATGCAACCTATTCCTCTGGACAATGGAAAGCACAGACAGTTTATATAGGCATGATGTGATCAGATGAACTTCTTCAAAGCTCTGGCTGATGTCCTAGGGCTCGACCACCATCAAGGATGCAAGAGTCCAAATGAGACTTCTTGAGGGTTTGAAGCAGGCAATGAACTCAGATGTCAACCAGATAACAAATGAGAGTTAGATTTTAGGAAATCTGGAAGTAAAGGGTACGATACAGATTTAAAATTTCAATCTTAATCACTGATGCCATTACTAGGAAAGTCAGGAGGAGGAGAAGATTTGAAGCAGTAGGAGATAAGGAGGAGACTTTGTTAATGCATCTCAGGTACCTTATCAGATTTTTTTTCCCTTTAATACTCAGTAGCTCAAATTGAACCCATAACTCCCTGAGAAAATTCTAGTTCTTTTGGCATTAAGCACAAGTTTTCCTTAAAAACTGTCAGGCTCTATCAGTTAATTTTATTTTCTTGTCTGAACCCTTTGCAGAGTTCTCTAAGTACCCATGTGCACATGTTCATAACTCCAGAATCTCTATCTTAATAGTCTTCTATATCACACAACTGATAACACATTCATTTTATTTACTCCCCTCCATTATGAAGTCTGTTGCCAGTATTTCAAGAGAGTTTTACCGGCTTTCTGGTTGTAGGATCCCAGGAAGGAGAGAGGTCCCCTCCTGGTTATCAGATATGTTTCTTACAATGTGTCTGAAAGTCAGATGTCTGAAAGTTTAGTCATAGACTTCTATAAGGGAATTTGGTAAACAAAAAACTATCTCAAGTTATGGTATACTTTTACCATATGTATGTACCTAATAGCTAGATTAAAATAAAAAATAAGTTTCTAAAGAATTTTTAGCTCAATATACGTTCCTAGGCCATTTGAGGTCACAATTGTAGGACAAATAAATGTTAACATCAAAGATAATGCTTCCTCCTGTGTTTTACTTCTTGGATGGATGTTTGCTGAGTACATGCTCTGTGATAAGCACTGCTGTAGGCGCTGGTAACATGGAATTGAGTAAAATAGACATGGTATCTCTGCTTCTGAGTTACAGTCTAGTAGTGAAGACAGGCAACAAAGAGCAGCCTTTGCAAGGGGCCTGAGTAGAAAGTTGCAATAGTGCTGAGGGTGATGGTATCTTACTGTTGTTTTTAAATATCAACAGAAATTTAATAACTATGCTATTTTTCTTGATTAACTTTTCTGAGCCAGCTGTATTCTTATCAGAAGTTAAATGGAGAGGAGTAGTTTACCTTGAGATTGAAGGATAGTTATGTTGAAAGCAATAACTTCAAAGTTCTCTCGATTTCTTCCCACACTAAATGATATGTTTAGACACAAGCTTCAGTGGTATAGTTCCACAATATTATGTTTATTCTTTGGTTTACTCTTTTTCTTGCTAGCTTCCCTAACATACAATAAATTAGCAAATGTCAAAGAAATGCGCTCTGGAGACTGAGACTATTCTTCATCTAGCCCATCTACTAATGCCATCTTTGCTTTACTTTTACCATCTCTAGTGTCAACAGTTTCATTTTTCTATTTGTAACAATTTTAGAATGCAACAAAGTTCAAAAATATAACAAATATCCATATTCTTGCCAAAAAACACTGCTAGAAATGCCATTTTAAAAATCTGATGTTATTTTTTTTTACTTCTCTTCAGCGTAACAGAATTCATTGTTTTTGCACCACACCCAGTGCTCCATGCAATGCGTGCCCTCCATTATACCCACCACCAGGCTCCCCCAACCTCCCATCCCCCGCCCCTTCAAAACCCTCAGATTGTTTTTCAGAGTCCATAGTCTCTCATGGTTCATCTCCCCCTCCAATTTCCCTCAACTCCTTTCTCCTCTCCATCTCCCCATGTCCACCATGACCAGGTGGGATTCATCCCTGGGTTACAAGGATGGTTCAACATTCGCAAATCAATCAATGTAATAGAACAAATCAATAAGAGAAGAGAGAAGAACCACATGGTCCTCTCAATTGATGCAGAAAAAGCATTTGACAAAATCTAGCATCCATTCCTGATTAAAATGCTTCAAAGTATAAGGATAGAGGGAACATTCCTGAACTTCATAAAATCTAAAAAGACCCACAGCAAATATCATCCTCAATGGGAAGAAGCTCACAGCCTTCCCGTTGAGATCAGGAACACGACAAGGATGCCCACTCTGACCACTCTTGTTTAACATAGTATTAGAAGTCCTAGCAACAGCAATCAGACAACAAAGAGAAACAAAAGGTATCCAAATTGACAATGAAGTCAAACTCTCTCTCTTCGCAGATGACATGATACTTTATATGGAAAACACAAAAGACTCCACCCCCAAACTACTAGGACTCATACAGCAATTCAGTAACGTGGCAGGATACAAAGTCAATGAACAGAAATCAATGACTTTCTTATACACTAACAATGAAAATACAGAAAGGGAAATTAGAGAATCGATTCCATTTACTATAGCACCAAGAACCATAAGATACCTGGGAATAAACCTAACCAAAGAGGTAAAGGATCTGTACTTGAGGAACTACAGAACACTCATTAAAGAAATTGAAGAAGGCACAAAAAGATGGAAGACCATTCCATGCTCTTGGATCGGAAGAATAAACATTGTTTAAATGTCTATGCTGCCTAGAGCGATCTATACTTTTAATGCCATTCTGATCAAAATTCCACCGGTATTTTTCAAAGAACTGGAGCAAATAATCCTAAAATTTGTATGGAATCAGAAGAGACCCCGAATCGCTAAGGAAAGTTGAAAAACAAAAATAAAACTGGTGGCATCTCACTACCTGATTTCAAGCTTTACTACAAAGCTGGGATCACCAAGACAGCATGGTACTGGCATAAAAACAGACACATAGAACAGTGGAACAGAGTAGAGAGCCCAGATATGGACCCTCAACTCTGTGGTCAAATAATTTTCGACAAAGCAGGAAAAAATATACAGTGGAAAAAAGACAGTCTCTTCAATAAATGGTGCTGGGAAAATTGGACAGCTATATGTAGAAGAATGAAACTCGACCATTCTCTTACACC